>RJWJ010012441.1:0-42050 GCA_004363605.1 Indri indri | reverse complement strand
TAACTGTGGTTGAATAATGATACCAGCTGTGCCGCTTCATGTGTTTAGTCCTTAATTTCGTCAAAATAAATGGCACCAGTTATTTCACTTAAGCAATGACCCTGCTGCATTATTTTTATAGAATTACAAATTGTAAAGTTTTGAATCTGAAAAGGACCTTCTGTTTTAATTACCTACTCCTGTCCTTCGTTTTACAAATAAGTAAACCGAAGAGCTTTTTTCATGCTTACGTTCAGATCAAAGCGAAACCCAGCTTTGCTGAATGGATCTCACGCCGGCCACGTGTTCCGTAGGGTGCAGTGTGCACCACTGCACAGGCTCACACGTCAGGGGCACGCACAGAGCTGTGGCATCTCGTCAGTGGACAGGATGGCTAAGGATGGGATCCAGGCCCAGGCCGCTTCCCCTCTGCGTCCTTCGTCCCATCCTCTCTCTCCTCCTCTTCAATCTTGCTCTTCTCTCACTTTTATCCTCGACTTCTCCTTCTCTGTGGCTTTCCTTTCTCAGCCAAGAAGCATGCTTTATTCTCTCTCATTTAAAAACCCTTCCCTCCCTCTGCGTCTGCCCTGGCTACTCTCCAGTCTCTCATCTCCCCTCATCCAGGAAAAGGAGTCAGCGTTCTCTCCAGTTCGTCACCTCTCCTGCCCTCTTAATCTACTGGAGTCTGATTTTTGCCCCCGCTATTTTGCTAATCTCTCTCTCTCTCTCTCTGTCTCTCCGATTACAGTTTTTGATTTCCAAATGCTTTTCAGTCTTTTAGGTAGTGGTTCTTAAACTTTTTGATCTCAGGACCTCATAAAAACTAAAGACCTAAGCTTTTGTTTGTGAAGGTTTTATCTATAGTTTTTTAGTGTATTAGAAATTAAAACTGAGCACTTTTAAAAATATTTGTGTATTTATTTTAAATAATTATAAACTCATTTCATGTTGATATATAAAAAAATTTTTTTGAGACAGTGTCTCTGTTGCCCTGGCTAGAGTGCAGTGGCGTCATCATAGCTCACTGCAGCCTCCAACTCCTGGGCTCAAGCAACCCTCCTTCTTCAGCCACCCAAGTAGCTGAGATGTGTGCCACCACACCCGGCTAATTTTTCAATTGGTCTTTGTTGGAAGTCATATTAGTATGTTTTTATATAGAAAAACATGCTTTATATTAAGACATTTACTTGTGTCCTCTAAATGAAATTATTAACAGTTGTTTCCATTAAAATATACTAGAACCGTGGCATACCATACAGTCATTAAAAAGATTGGAGTCAATCCATTTCTGCTGACAAGGAAAGATGTTAGTAAAAGAAAAATGTAAAGAGAAATTAGCAATGGTGCAGAAGAGTAGGAAATATAAAATCATTTTTTTAAAAACTGCGAAGATTGATATTTCACGCATATACATGTATACATATGAAGAGAAAAAAATCTGGACATACCCCACGAGGTTTCTTGTGGATATCTGGGGTGGTGGGAGAGGATTAGTGGTAGAGGGTAACTTTCACTTCTTAACCATTTTTCTGAATCATCTGTCTCTCTTTTCAATGAGTGTGTAATCCTTTAAAATTGGATATATATTAGAATAATGCAAATGAGAGAAATAACAAAAAGTGATCATTAGGAAAACATTAAAGTAAATAATACACGTAAGATACAAAAAATTCAAGGTAAGTATTTAAACTTTTGAACTGAATGGGAAAAAACTAATCTAGACAGAAGAGTTAAAAGTCTGTATTTTCAGAGATAGCTTACTTTTTCTTAAACTTTGTTATTATGCAGACAGACTGATTGATTTTACTTTTCAAGTGAAAAGCTGAATCAGCTCTGTTCACCCTAAATGGGCACTTAAAATCCAGTGAGGAAATGAACACTATCTACTTTAGAACAGTGCATGAGCTCATTTTTTAAGAAACTCCTCCAAACCTGTGGTTTATTCTTATCCCACATGGCGATTACAATAATAGGATGTAAAGCAATTTCAGTCGTAACTTCCTGTAAAATTCTTAAATCAGCTACAATTAGTAAGTATGGAACTAGGCTAAAAGAGACCTGTTTCTTAGCCATTATGCAACACACCCTAGATAGCCATGGTATTTTTTCTTGAAGAACTTCTGCTTCCTGGAGAGCCCAGGAAGCATTTCCAGTCCTCCCGTTAACACTCTGGCCACAGTGTGCTTATGGCAAGTTTTTCAGAGGGAAACTGATTCACTTATTAACGACTCAGCAGGAAATATTTATCGACTATTTATAGTGTGCAAGACCCTGATTGGGAAGACTCTCAAATGGAATTCTTCAGTGTCCACCACCATCCCAGAATAAGAGATTTTTTTATTTCATTTTTTGAATTAGTGTCCTCCACTGGAATGAAGCAATCTATAAAATACTCATTGATCTTGAAAATCCATGTTTAGCATAGTCTATACACTAGTCACTAAAGGATAAGCGTAGTGTTTTGAACTTGTCACTGCATTAAACTTCTTACTGTTGCATCCTGCTTGCTAGGACTGTATTTACGTATTCATGCATCAACAAAAGACAAAAGTCCCTGATGGAAGAAAACAAGCAATAAACAAAAAAAAAATTGTTGAATATCTCAGTGGTGTTAAGTATTATAAAGAAAAAAATAGGATATTAGGTAAAGAGTGATGGGGGAAGGGCTGTTGTGTTAAGCAGGGTGGCCCATAAAGGCCGCCTTTATCCAGATAACTTCACAACAGGGACACAAACAAAATGAGGGCACAAGCAATGGACAGAGCAGGCTGATGAGATTTTCAAGCAGAAGGAGCAGCAAGTGTCAAAGCTCCAAGTGGGAACCCTCTTAGCCTATTCAAGATAGTTCAAGGAGATCACTATGACTAGCAGAATGAACAAAGGGGAGGGGAGATGGAGTCCGAAAGATGTCATGGCCTCGAAGGACAGTTATGAACAGAGCAAGGTGACTTGATTTATGGGTGAAAAGGATCACTCTGTAGCATACAGCCAAAATGAAAGCATGGAGATCAGTGACTTTAAACTTTTTGGACAATGACCGCCTCAGCCTCAGCAACAAATACATTTTATATCATTACTCAATTCCACTTTATTCTTCTTTCACTTACTTAAGACGTAATGTTCTCTCTGACTTAACAGAGTTTCCCCTCTGGTTCACCTAGAAAAGGAGAACTGTTCTAATGTGAATATAACAAGAGAGTTCTTGCCAGGTTATTGCCCAAGAAATGCTATCCAGGTAACACGTTATCAACACACTGAACCAGAGACTCAGCTACCATTTCCAGAAGGCTCAGCACACATGAACCCATGCTCTGAGCCCCCCAAATTTTAGAGGAATTCCAGACTTTTGTGAGTGATCTGGTTAAGACCAGACTAGTATAGCATTAAAAACTATAATGGACCCTCCTCTTCAATCCATTGATACTTTCAGTGGTGGGGACAAGTAATGCTCATCTTACCATCCTTAAATCTTGATAGCTTCCAAATGGAGAACCGGTTCCAGAAAGAGAGTAGTCTGGGGGTGTGGTGGGCTCTGGAAGCCTCAGCAGTGATTGGCTCACTGCACCAGTTCCCACAGTGGACACTTGTGAAGTGACTGCATACATATCACTGATTTCTTTTCTTAAGGGAGCCACTGTTAAAGGAATAAAAAGTTTAACAAAGAAATCCTATGACAAAAGCAAGCCATAAGACCTTCATTGTACAGAATTCTTTGAGATATTGTCTAGAAGTATTAATCCAGTAGTAAATTGCAAAGAATGAAAAATGCAGACCTGTAATATATGGTCCTTTCAGGCAGACTAAAGATTTGATACCAAGAATAGATTTGATCTTTTATTCTCCCATAAATAATGGTGTTTGTAGATGATATAGAAGGATGAGGTTGATATCTAGAGCATAGAATCTTTAGATTCTAGTTTCACTAAGGTTTTGTCAGCACGTATATTTTACCTACATTTTATTTTGAAGAGAGTTATTTTGGGGATAATTATATTCAATTTTGCACAAGGATTTTGGCAATATAGTTAAATCTGTGCAAATAATAGGTAAAACGAAACACCACTGCATTTTCCCCCTGTGGCCATTAACCTGTACAGAATAAATATTTGTTGGAACATTTGTCAGCTATTCTGGTTACTCTCCTAGGACATAAACGATACGTGGGTATAGATATAGATGTAAATACAGGTGTATACAGTGATGGCCAATACTTAGGCCACTGGAATTATTGAATAACAATAAATGTTGTTAAACTCTTCTATGTCATTTTCATTTTCAAGTGTAGGAATGGTAGGTTTTGGATGCTGATTCCACTCTCTCTACTGAGGTAGAAGAATATGATGCTTTGGACAGAAAAAGCTTTGAGAAAGTAACTTTTTACTTGCCATTTAATAGTGGGGGAAGATGCATGTTTCAGGGGCTTTCTGTATCCTTCTTTCCTTAAATCAATATACAAAGAGGACAGCGCCATTCCTGAGCACAGCAAAACCACCCAGCAGGACATTCTAAAGTGGTGTCTTCCGTGTTACTAAAAATGAAGCATTCATCTTCCACTAAAGGAGAAGAGGTTGGTCACTGGGTGAAGCTTACAGATGGGACAAAAATATGTTTAATCTATTACTTGATAATAAATAACAAACAAAGTTTTAAAACCTAATAATTCATATTCTAGATTCAGGAAATATGTATAAATGTCATAGTGTCTGTTAATGCCAAAATGACTTTGTCAGAGGACCCTGGTTTCAGAATGATCCCATGTACATTTTTGTCTCCCTCAGTCTCTCTTACTAGAATTTCAGAAATGCTGCCCTAGTAGTTTTTTACTCTATTATCTACCTCAAGAAAGCATTAGATGAGATTTTTTTCTGTCACGCCTTACTTCCCCTTCCCCCATTTAACAGAAAAGTTAGGTTGGTAGCATGGAACCAAAGGGAGAAAGGGCAAAGAATGTGTAGTAGAACTGATGCAAAATCCTCATGCATATTTAGGGTAGGCCACTTGTTGTCTGGGCCACTCACACTGAGACAATAGAACTAGATAATGGGAAAGTATCTAGCCGTTGTTAACATAAGGAGAACGGTTTGCACGATGTAACCTGGCAGCCAAGGAGAGTGGACTGGAATGTGCGTGCGTGAACAGTGATGACATCACTGTACTAGTCAGTGGGACACTAGACGCCTTGAGTGAGCATGTGTGCTCTGTGGCCGTCACATTCAAAATGACTGAGCAAGCAGAGCAATGCATCTGCATCAAATTTTGTGTTAAGCTTGAATATTCCTCCAAGGAAACTATTCGGATGATTCAGAAGGCTCTGGGGGATGATGCGATGAGTGTAGTGCAAATGAAAGTGTGGCACAAACACTTCAAAGATGGTCCAGAGTCTGTTGAAAGTGATCTACATTCTGGAAGGCCTGCAACAAGCAGCACACCTGAGGATGTTGAATGTGTACGGGTTAGGTTAAGAGATGCCTGGAGAACTGTGTGAGGTCCCAAGGTGCCTGCTTTGGAGGGTACTGAGGCATCATTGTCCTGTGTACTATGTTTCTTGTGTCGTCTTCAATAAATGTCTCTGTTTTTCATATTATTACATGACTGGATACTTTCTGGACATACCTCATATTTGAAACTCTTTGCAGATATAAATCATGCCTTATTTACACTTCTAATAATTTTTATTCTTACCTTCAGGCCCTGGCCATATGGATCTGAAATCAGTATGACAAAGCATAGATCAGGAATTCAAAAACTTAATCCAGTCATGAAAATTAATCTAGAAAAAAAGAAAAAACAATAAATCAACCTCTTATAACTTTCAAACTATCCTCCCTAAATCCTATTTTTATGCAATACAAAATAAGTACCAAATATGCTTATTCATACTGCCTATAGCCACAGTTATCATTTAGATAAACTGGTAAATACAGAAAATTAAGGGAATTAGCAGGATAACTTTTTTCTGGTGGATAGCTTTCTGATTTTGTTCTAAATTACTAATATAAACTGAAGCATAAATTTATGTAGCCTCTTTATGATTGCTCTGTGACAAAGTATATTTCACTCCTTAATACTGTAATAAACCATGAGAACATAATTAGATTGACTATGTAAGCCTTTTCATATTCTCCATTTCTGTTCAAATAGAAATATTTGTATAACAGTCATTGTAGCAAAACTGGGTTTTTGTATTTTATCTTTGTGTATTTGACCCTATTTCTTTCATCAAAAATTCAAGGGTGTTTGTGATTATAAATGGTTTTCTGTTGAAAATAATTATTAAGAGGCCTAAGTGGCAATCGACATCATTTTTCTTTCAGATTTTTAAGAATTACTGAAACATTTTTCAAAGGTCTTGTATGTTTATTGTCAGTATATTTATTTAGAAATTTCTATCAGAGCTGGCTTTTATCTTTGAAACGTGTTGCTGTCCACTTCCATGTGCAGGTCATCTCACCTGGCTTTTTGTTTTTGTTGTTGTTGTGAAAATGTTCAACGCAGGTTCTACATGGTCAGCTATTATGAGCGGAATCACAGAATAGCAGTTGGAGCTCGCCATGGTTCAGTGGCCCTGTACGACATCCGGACTGGAAAATGTCAGGTAAATAAATCATTGTGACTTCCTCTCCATAAAGTGTGGAAGTTATTGAAAGGAGAGAGAGACTAGCACTTTACCAGTTGACGTGCTGAGCTGCTGGAACATTATGGATAATGCTAAAGGGATCAATAGTTTAATGAAGGACTCAAAGAATATAGAGCCCTACTGTCTTTATTCACTGGGCCTGAAGGGCTGCCACAGATGAGTTCAAAATAGAGCCCAGAGTAAGGTAGCATTGCTCGAGAACTACTTTGTAGTGTGTCTTTTTTAAAACAACGTTTTCTGATTTTCTTACTTATTTTTGTCCATGTTTTCCAAAAAATTTGATGATGCATTATTATGATGTAATGGTTGAACAAAAATTAATTTTCAGTCTAAGTAAAATTGGATGTTTAGTAATTGTAATACAGTAATCTGGTAATCTAGAGAGTTCATAAAAAGAAGAAATCACAATACCATTTAGAGTTCTAAAAAAGAAATTGATGCTCTATTTGAAATAATGTGTTTTTATAATACTTTTTATACTTTTATAACAGTGTACTACGAAAAATTCTTTTTTTGATTCTGATCTTGATCACCTGATTCTCAAAATATATCAGTTGGGTAGAAAGGGCAAGTCTGGCCCCCTTTTGATATAGGAGAATTGAAGCTCAGAGCTTTAAATCGCTTTATCCCACCCGGAATCACACCGTTAGTGACAAAACCAGGATGAGGCTCTACCATGATCATGGTAAATTTATAATGTTCACTAATGAATAGTTTCAAATCATAGTTTCTTATATTTCATCGTGGCATTTATTAATGCTGATATATTCAGTTGTATTAATATTACCATATTAGGAATTTTCAGAAGGAATATGAAGAAATTCATAAGGATGCAGCTAAAATTTTAAATTTAATAAACTATTAAGTAATTCTCCAAAAGCTTTCCTGGCTGGCTTCTTTCTATGAAATAGTTATAAGAGATGGTAATAGGTGTTGGGAATAAAAGTTTCAAAGGTCAATCAGATAAGTTTAAGGGATACTATTTGAAAGTTAAATACATTTCTTTGTGCAGGTCTTCTCAGAGTCTTTAATGTGTGAATGTGCGTTGTGCATTTCCTGGGAGTGTGTGGAGTAGGCACCATTTGCCATGTTTATTTAGCTGCCAAATTTTGTGTGTGTGTGATTTTTTTTTTAAAGACATTAACTCCTACTGGTGACCATATTCTTTTACTCAGTGCTCTCGCTAAGAGCAATGAAACCACTCTGAATACTTGTTGAAAATTAACTTACATGTTGTTGATAATAATCTTTCATAAGAGAGACAGATTCGTCAGATAGCATTTTCAGATTTTCTTTTGTTAAGACAGTTTTTTAAAAATTGAAGTATATTACTACTAGCTGACTTGAGAGAAATAAATCACAAACATCTACAACATAAAGACAAAAAAAATAATAGAACGAGGGGACCTTGTCAAGCTTCTTTAAAAATGAAGGGAGGAAGTCATAGCAAGGACTCTTTGTTATCAGATAAGATGCAATTGCCACCAGAGGAGAGAAGAGGGAGGTGATCTGAACACAGCGAGGTGACACGAGGATCAGTGGGAGAAGAACAGCACTGAAGAATTCATGAAAAAGTTTCAAATTGTACTTAAGGATACATTTCTTTCTGGTTTTCTTCCTACTACGTGTCTCAGTAAAGATCTCAGTAACATGCAAAAAAAATAATATTTTGAATATCTTATACTTTTCCATTAAATTACTTGTGATACACTTATCAAAGACATTCTTTCTTAACAAGAATATGTAACAGCATTCATATTCCATTTTATTTTCTGTACATCATTTTAGTACATTTAGGCTTTTAGTGTCCCCCCAATTTTTTTCTACCTCATCTTCTTAATTTTGATACCCAAAGTTATTAGCATTATATTGGTCGAATAACCTTTACCCTCCAGTTCTGTCTGAAAGGGAAGATTACCCTTTCCTATCATCATTCAGAACATGAAAACAAAGCTAAATCTCTAAAATCAGTCTTCACCTTTGCCAGTTACCAGTTAGAGCCAGTGACAAAGGGCTGAATTCTTAAGCAATTCTCTTCTTGATTCTTCTGTGAGTGTTGTAATATTTGAAATAGGTGAGTCAACAGCTGAAGCAGAATATACACGTATAGGTAGCATGTTTAGAAATGATGTTTCATAGGGTGAATCAGAGGATCATTTTGAACAAGGAATGCAGTAAAGCATTTCTTGAAGAATCTGTTGGAATCAGCTAACAGAGAGAGTGGTACAGTTTTTCAAGCACGAGCAAAGACAGAGATATGATGTTAAAAATATAGAAAGGAAAATTAGAAAGTTCACTTGGCTGTGAGGGCAGGATCCCAGCTGGGTTGAAAGATAAGGCCTGACCACCAAGATGGGGGAGTCACGCCGAAGGGAGAGAAGGATGTCGAAGACTGAGAGGGGTCCAAAGAGAAGATCCAATAAAGTCAGAGAACCCACGACTGAGACTGAGGGCGGGTTACACATGTCCCTTATTGTTGTTATTAGATTGGTTTGTAAGGAATAAAAGAAAAATTAAGTTCCTTTTCCTTACCTTTTGGTATTGGCTCCTTTTTTTCTGTTTTCTTTAGACCTGTTCTTCCCAAACTAGAGTAGGAGATTACACAAAACTACAGGATAAATATGACATATCTATCTGGAACGTGAATTTTAGTTATATATCAAGGGTTCGCAAACTATGGCCCAAAACTGGGTTGCCACCTGTTTTAGTAAATAAAGTTTTATTGGAACATAGGTAAGGTCATTTGGTCATGTATTGTCTACTACAATGGCAGGGTTGAGTAGTTGCAGCTGGCCAAGACTATAGGTGGTCTGTAAGCCTAAAGTATTTGCTGTCTGGCCCTTTACAGAAATGATTTGCTGGCCCCTGACTAAGGTAATTGAGGAGGAAGAGTTAACTAATTTAACTAAAAGTGATTTAAAACATTATAGTGTAATATAGTAGATAAAGATAATTAGAAAGTTATGTGATCTTGAATCCCATCTCTACCGCTAATTAACATTATAACCTTGGGAAAGTTTCTTAACTTCTCTGAGCTGAAGTTTCCTCATTTATAAAATGGTGATATTAATAGAAATAGTGCCTGTTATTATAAGAAGTGGTAAGAAAAATGTATCTAAACACTGTTAAAGATGGTAAGGCAGGGCGGGGCATGGTGGCTCAGGCCTGTGATCCTAGCACTCTGGGAGGCCAAGGCGGGAGGATGGCCTGAGCTCAGGACTTTGAAGCCAATCTGAGCAAGTGTGAGACTCCATCTCTACTGAAAAAAAATAAAAAATAAAAAATAGCTGGGTGTGGTGGTGTGTGCCTGTAGTCTCAGCTACTCCGGAGAACTGAGGCAGGAGGATTGCCTGAGCCCGGGAGTTGGAGATTGCAGTGAGCTATCTATGATGACGCCATTGCACTCTACCCAGGGCGACAGAGCTAGGCTCTATCTCAACAACAACAATAACAAAAAAAACACAAGGAAACTAACCACCCCTCCTCACTACCCCCTCCCTTAAAAAAAAAAAAAGTTAAAAAGAAAAAAGAAAAAGATGGTAAGGCAGACTTTAGTCAAGGGGGGCCCACGGTGGTAGATATAGGGACACTGCAACAGGGTCTTACAGAGGGGGAGATACTCCAACTTCAGCAAGAACAATTGGGGACATATAACCAAAGAGCAGGGTGGGGTCAGTGGAAGGAAAATCACTAAGAGCAAGTGTTCTGGCTTAACTGACTTGATGGAGTTCTTGCCAGGTTGTAAGATATTGGAGGGTGGTGAGGTGGGGACTTTTGCTCAACTGATACAGCAAGATTCTTGCTCAAACTGGATTCAACAGGGATAGAGAGGGAAGCCCAAGGTCAGGCCTAGTGAGGCAGAGAAGCCTGACTAAAGTTTTGGTCAAAGGAGAGAGTCTTTGTCAGAAATAAGTAAGATAATTTAAGTAAAATTCTTAGCACAGTGCCTGCCAAGTAGTTACCATCAAGTAAATGGTGGCTATTATTACATTAAAATAAACTTGGAAATATATTACATTACCATTAAATTACAGTAATTTCAGGGAATTTTAAAGATAAAACTTGAGACGTCAGGGTTTTTGTAGACCCTAGGGCTAGGAGTTCACACTCCTCAGTCGGGAGCATTTTGCTGGAAAAGTTGAAGCAGCATTGCCTCGGGCCATGTGTAGATTTCCTTTCTGAAGGCAGCTCTTGCCTGTGGTGGTCGCTGAGCCCCTGCTGGTTATGGAGATCAGAAACTTTGATGCGATTCAATAGTTGAAGTCCTGCTGTGCTGCTGACTTCGCTTTCACTTGGCAAGCACTAGCAAGTTAGAAATATATACCTGACTCGAATTTTGCTTAATGAAAAAAAAAAGGATCTAACTCCCTATGAAGTCCTTAAATTTTGATGACAGGCAGTGATCTTGCTAAGCAGGCGAATTAGGGTCCCTGGCTCCTTAGAGCTTGGCGTATGTGTTTGGTTAAATCAGCAATGAAAATCTTTCCGCTAGCAATATTGCCTTTGCTTTGGCAGACTTGATAGCATATCTCACTGAATTCATTCTTTGTCATAACCGCTGGCTCTGTGCAGGATTCCCTTAGGCTCATGTTAGCTAGCTGGTTTTCCTTATGAAGTTTGTACTTCATCTCTCAGTATCTGGGGAATTGGTTCCAGGACCTCTACAGATACCAAAATCCACGGATGCTCAAGTCCGTGATATAAAATGACACCGTATTTGCATATAACCTAGGCACATCTTCCCATGTACTTTAAATCATCTCTAGATTGCTTATGACATCTAACACAATGTAAATACTATGTAATAGTTGGGGGTATAAGGACCCAAAAAGTAGCCTGTACATGTTCAGTACAGACGCAACCTTCCACTTCTTTGTGTGAATATTTTCGATCCGTGGTTGGTCGAATCCAAGGATGCAGAAACCACAGAGTCAGCCGTGCTATGTCACTTGGAGGCATCTGATCTACTTTGGTACATGTAGGCATTTACCTTCTTCTCATGCTTTGGTGAAGAACTACAAAAAAAGCAATGATATATGAGAGAAAGAAAATGGCTAAAGAGTCTCTATCTCAAATTATTAAAAGAAGTTAGTTATTGAAAAGTTTGAGGAAGTTCCTTAAAAGTTCCTTGAAGCCTCATATTGGCTAGTGTCTGGTACATAATAGATGCACAATAAAATATATGTTGCCCAAATAACCCTGAGTCTTTGGAGTAAAAAATGTGTTAAGAAATATGATGGTAAATGAAAACAAAATGTACTATATCAAAAATATTAATTTGGATATAGTTATATTTCAGTATGATAAGATATCTTTTCAGAAATAGAATAGAAAACCTTCCGTACGAGTCATGAAAGATATACCTAGTATTTCTGTAGTAGACCGTGACCAGGACGGCCATAGGCCAGATGATGAAGGGAAAAAAATAGAAGCAAAGATTGATTATATCTATACAACTGTGGCTACTGTGCTCTAGCTGTTATAATCCTTTATGGAGCGGGAGGTAAATTCTGGATTATTAACATGTGCCACGTCACACAGCCTAATGGTATAAAAAGCAGTGAGCCCACGGTTTGAGCTCCTCTGGCCTTGCAGATTTCTTACTGCATGTGGGATAGATGCGTTGACCTCTGAACTTCAGATACATCTCCCTGATTATAGAAGAAGGCAGCAGGATGCTGCATCCACTTGTACCCTTATCTCCTGAATATCCTCTGCCCTGCTCCTTTGCTGATTTGAAAGTATGGAAGTGAAAACAACCCTGCACTCTGTCCAAATCTATTTTTACCAGCCTTTGAACCATGATTTATCCCATCATTGTCCAACCTGGCATACTTTCATTCTTCAGCCAACAAAGGACTTCACCACCTAGTCCAGCGATATTGTTATATACAAGCATCTGCACATACAAACTAACAAGAAAACCAGTATAAGTACAGCCACCTTAAAGTGTATAGGGCGATGAGGGAGATTGCCTCGTTGTTCTAATAAGCTTCCTTCCCTCTTTCCCAATTTTTCTCAAATGCAAAGTAATTTTGAGGACTAGTCTTATCAGCTGGTGGAATGCATCTATTCCTGCTTCATTCCTTATGGCTCCAGGGGCCAGTCCAGGTTTTACAGGACCTGGAGTTCATATAATTTGGGAGAGTTCCCTGTAAGAGAAAGAAATTGAGGCCTGTGCAAATCAAAAAAATAAAAAAAAAAAGCAAAACTTCATCAGCTTCATGGTATATCTATCTTTAATGGCTCCTTTAAAAGCGTTATTTTATAATCCTTTGTGTAGCTACCCTTCTACTTCTCTCCTTTCTTAAACAATTGTATGTAGTGAACGAGTGGTCTACAGCAGTCTCTCTGCTCCATATTTTCTGGCTGCCACCTTGATAGTGCTGCAGACGTCACACGCTCCCTTGGCATGGCTTAATATAGTCGATTCCCTTTCCCGCAAATTCTGTCTTCCTTTGACTTGCATAGCACTATCACCTGTCTTGGTTTTCATTTCACTATCTCATTCGCTGGATTTCTTCATCTCTTGAGGTGTACCTTAAGGTTCATTCTTATCACTCCACTGTCCAGAGTAGAAATTTCTTCTTTTATCCGTTCTTTTTCCTGACTTTGGCTGAAAATCCATACGTTGGTATTGACTCTGACTATTCCCTGTAAGCAGGTAAAACAAATCAGGTCTGTAGCCAGGGCCCTGCCTTAACTCCAGCTCCTTGACTTTTAACGATTTGCTAGACATTTCCATTTAGATATCTTATTGTCTCAAATTCAGTGTGTTGGGAAACCTCCCAGCCCCTACTTTGTATCAGCATCCTTTCTAACCGACCTTTTTCTGTTAATGGCATAATAATACAATGATACCACAGTTCATCCTGCCTCTCCATCCATCCGTATCCAGTTACCGAGTTAACTTTTCCTTAGCAGTATAGGTGGAATCTACCTTTTTCCTTTGTTGAACAGCCTAAGTTGGGCTCTCGACCTGTTCTTCACGGCCTTTGAGATTCTGGTTTTGATCACTGTACACAATCCCCTCCTCCTCTGAGCCATGTTTCATTTGATAACGCTATCCTCTATCACCCCCCTTCCTCGTCCTCTCGCAGGTTACTTAGGAAGCATTCAGAAATATCTGTTGGATGATGTATTACAAGGATTTCAGGAGATGCCCCTTTCTGGTCACATTTGTCTTTATGTTATATTGAAATGTCTCACCTCACCCAGGATATACATTACCGTATACTACCAGGTGAGGCACTCCTGGCAAACAAAAATGCTGAAGACAGTCCACATCAAAATAACGAATGTCGTCTCTGTTTTCATTAATGTTTCCATCGAAATTTATTTTTGACTGTCCTTTGAATTTCTTACACCCCTTCTAAGTTATACAGCCATCTTAAACTTTCTATTTGTATCCGTATTTTTTGCACAGAATAATTATTGTTATTTATTTGTTGATGTTTATCATATGCCAGATTTAATATTCTCTCTAAATTCAGTTGCTGAGCTATTTATTTCCTCTTACTAGAGAAGGCAGTGTAGTAGTAGTTAGTGGAGTAGATTCTGAAACTAAAGCTGCCTGGATTCTCACTAGTTTTGTGGCTTTCAGCAAGGTACTTAAACTCTCTGTACTCGAGTCTCTTCATCTATAACATGGGTATAATAATGCTAGTACCATTGTGTCATAATGATTAGAGGAATAAATATATGTAAAGCAAATGTCACCCAATAGTAAGTGCTCAAAAAAGTTAGCCATCATAATTATTATGTAACTTTGCTTTAAATAGGACAAGAATCAGTCAACCCCATCCTATCCTTTCCTGCTGCGGTGTATACTACTTCATACCAGCTAGCTCTGTTATCATTGCTTTCTTATAATTTTTTTCCGCTGTTCTTTTCTCCTAGGACTATTTGAATTCATCTTATAAGTAGGATAAATGGCATATCGACCAAGTAATTAGCAAATTTCAAAATTATACTTACTGATCTGTCTTTATTCATTTGTGTTTAATCCTATCCTTATTTTTCCATAGCATTGATCTGTCATCCTATTGATATTTTTGTTCTTTGGTGATTTTTTGAAATTATTATAAATATTACTTTTAACATGACTCCATACTGGGCTCTTTCTGAGTAAAGTAATTAAAAATTTTTAATAGACTTTATTTTTTAGAGCGATTTTAGGTTCATAGCAAAATTGGGCAGAAGGTATAGAGATTTTTCATATACTCACTCCCCACACATGCATAGCCTCCCTAATTATTAGCATCCCCCACCTGAGTGGGACATTTGTTACCATTGATGAAACTATGCTGACATATTGTCACCCAGAGTCATTAGTTCACATTAGGGTTCTCTGTTAGTGTTGTAGGTGCTGTGGGTTTGGGCAAATAAATAATGACATGTATCTACCATTATTGTATCATACAGAGAATTTCACTTCCCTAAATATCCTTATTTGTATAATTTTTATGCATATTTGATGATTTTTGGGGGTAAATTTCTGGATATACAGTACTATGTCAAAAGATTTGTGCATTTGATTACCAGAATGCTCTGAAACTGTTTTCCCACAAATACTGTATGACCATTAGTTTCTCCACACCCTCCCTGATATTTCTGTGAATAACAGAATGAGTTCTGAGCTGCACTTATCTTCATAAAAAATGAACCCTGCCCCATGACTGGCCTATTTTGCCTCCTATATTTGTCATCTTAGACAACAGACTTTCTCCATTTATTTGTGATTTATTATTCATTTTGTTTATAAAACAAACTTATGATGTCTCTTCTCTGTGCCAGACACTATATCATATGCAAGTGATCAAAAATTAAATATGAATTGTTCTGGCCCTCAAGGAACATAATGTGGTATGGAAGCCAGACATAAACTCACAGTCGAAATACTGTGCTAACCTTTCAAGGAAGGCGGCCTGCGGTGTTACGGAAGAACACAGGAGTAGCACTAGTGCAGATTTGTTTAGGAGTCTGGGGAGAATTGGTCATGAAGGGCTCCCTAAAGGAAAGGACATCTGAACTGAGCCATTGGTAATTAGGAGTTAGGCAAAGAAGGGGAAGAGCAAGGGACATTATTCCAGGCAGAAGGTACAACATATGCAAAGCCCAGAGGCCCGGGAAAGCATCTGGAAAGCATGCTTATTAAAAACTTCCAAAATGTTTTCCCCAATATATGTGAATGTTTCATAACACAGCAGTTTTCAAATCAGTATTACACTGGAAAATGCACCAATCTTATGTGAGAAACAGTTATTCCAATAGATAAGTAGAGGCACTTCCTATCTGCAACTTATTAAGTGCTAAATCAGTAACAGAGATTTTGTAAGTATAGTTACATGGCATTACCAAAATATTAAAGAAATAACTGAATGCTGACATTCTGTTAACTAAAATAATATTTTTAGGAGAAGAGGAGCTTGGCAAGACACAAAAATGTTTTCAGTATGTGATTTAAAGCATTTTATGAAAATAAGGCCAGTGTCATTTTCTGTAGTACACTTAATTCTGGCCAGTGCTCTAAGGTACTAGATATCAAAAGAAAGCGGATAGTCCACATTAAACAGAAATGTCAGCAAACACACCTATATTAATAGAAGTTTGGAAAACAATGTGTTCTTCTCTAAAAATAACAAAGATTTTACTTCTAGTTAGGAGGAGCAATGGACCTTAGGGATCTTGTGGACAGTAAGATTGATGTTTCTTTAAGGCAGAGTTTTAAGCTTCAGGCACAGTTTTCACCAAGCAGAAGTCTATAATGCTTATACATCAAGGGCACTTATGTGGTGATTGCAAAAATTGCAGGGAGAATTGACTACAGTACTTAGTCAGACAGTGGCATTTTAGGTATTTTTTTCCTGCTCTTTTCAGCAGCTGGTTTTATGGCAGGTGCTTCCTATGACATTCTGGAGCAACAGCCAGAAATACGGCATCAGGGGTGATAATAAGATGAATGGTTAGAGAAAACAATGGCTTCCTGACACTATGTTGAAGAATTACCCAACAAGCTTCTAGTTTTAAAAGTGAAATGCTATTTAGAGAAGAACCTCTAGGAAGAGAAACAGATATTTGGAACAATGCTTAAAATTAGACCATCATTTATTCTGAAAGTTTAAAATTTTGAGAAGAACATTTTTAACTGTAGGGAATATTTTCCTATTGTTTATCTCACTGCTCATTGAGTATTCCTTATATTTGTGCTATGCTTTGAATGGCAGTATTCAAGAATTTTGCACTGAGAAAGTTAAATCCTTAGCAATATCTATAATTGGAAATACATAAGGCAGAGAATTCTACTGTTTACAAACCTTGCAGTTATTACAAGCATTTCGGCATCCTTGCAAAAGCATTAGGTAGGCTAAAATTTATTTTGATTCTCAAAATTCACATTATTTCATCTACATTTCTCAATGCCATTCAGTTTCCCAGCTAGCCATTCTCTTTTTCCCCTAAACACATAAAAAAAGAAAGTATAAATGTTCATATATATGTATGTATATATATTCCACGTATATATAGTCCACAAAATTAAGAAACATTAGATAGGAGAGTCATAGTACATTAAATTCCTTCTCAATATGTAAGTTACTTAGAGTAAGGCCTGGAATAATAGTAGTTATTCAATAAATATGACTCATGTATGTATATATAAATATATACATATTTATATGTATATATAAATATAAATATGTATATATTTATATACACATATGTATATATGTGTATATATAAATGTATATATGTGTAAATATAAATATGTATATATTTATATACAATATGGCATATAATGAGGATGTGAATCTGTAATTCATGATACATTGTAAAGAGATGTCGATGGCAATTTAAAAGGCCTTGTCCAGATTTGGCAAGTCCTGTCCCAGATGGAGCTCCTGATGAACCCCAAGTCTAGTCGGGGGAAGAGGCACACACACAGGCACCATGAAAGCCCTGGATCTAGTACATTAGCCCCAGAAGTTGCTCAGTTAATAAAAAATTTTGCTCAAGTATAGAAACATATAAAATAATATATATCTTAAACATTTCATTTTGATTTAAATCTTATAAAGATAATTTTATTTCCCATCTCTTTTAATGTGGCACCTAGGACTTTGTTTCCATATTGGCCTGTTGATTATAGCTTTAGAACATCTTTCTTGGTAAGCCACACCATTTTCTGTTTCTTTAAGTGGGTTGACAAATTAAAGATACTTACAAAGCAATCTCAGAGTATAATCCTAGATTTTTACGCATTTCCCAGTCTTTTACGGTTGTCTCACACCTAATTTTATATGTGTATATATGTTTTTTTTAAGCTCTCTTCCTACTCTGACTGTATAAATTTTATATGATATTAATATTTAAATCAACTATATGTTTATAAGCACATCTAGCTTTTGCTTTGGTTAACTCTAGGTCATAGAGCTCAACAGGTGAGAGCAATAGTGAGTGGGCTCACCAGAGAGTAGCCTACAAACCACTGGCATTCCTCATGTGCTGGGCACCAGTTAGAATATTAGACAGAGGGAATGGAGAGTCTTGGCTAACTCCAAAGTCAAGTGGAAGTCAGTTTAGAAAGGTTCTATTATAATACCATCAACACATGAAACCTAGAAGTATTTGCATGGCACTATGCAATGCAGAAGGAAATGGCTACTTGAGTGGGCAAGGTATTTACAATCTGGAAGGAACGACAAAGATGAAGTAAATAAGTACAATAAAGTGTTTCAATGCTACAGTAGAACATGGCAGTCCACAAAGGAGGACAGGGTGTGTCCTGTGGAGGCAGGGAACAAGAATGGGAGAAGATTGATAAAGAAGATGATGTTCGAGCTGAGCCTTGAGTAGGTGTTCTGTAGGCACACATGGAGGAAGAGAATGAAGCATCTACAGAATCTCAGAGATGTCATGTAGCTGACGGTTCACTCCAAGAACTGTAAAGTTTTTGTTCTGCCTGGAGCAGAGTTTGCAAAGGAGTATGAAAATGTGAGCGAGGAAGAGAGGGATGAAGCCTCATAGGAGGGGTGAGATCATGGCAAGCCTTCCCCGGACAGATTGCTTCTTAGTTTGGAGTCTCATAGGTCAGCAGTGGTACACCCCAGTGCCTACAGAGACCAAGCAGGTGGCATAAATTAATAAAAGATAAGCCCTCTTAGTTTGTTTTTCATTTTTCCATTTTCGATAGTACCGTCCAAGAAATACTTCTCTATTTAATTCTACTGTCTGTAAAACAACACTTAAAGCCTCTAATAAAATACCAACTGATATTCTGCTTCAGTGTTAGAGAATTGGGCGGGGTGGAGACTGTGGCAAACTGGAGAGCACACGCTCTGCAGAAAGGGACCAGCTATGTCTCACATCCCACCTGTTGGTGCCTTGTGGAATTTTGAATCTGGTGTTGCCTAATCTTCTGATTTCTAAAGATAAGCTGAGAATCTTGATTTTTATTTTGAAATCTCTCAATTTTTACAAGTTAGTGGCTGATTGCCAAAGTTTTTAGAGTGCATCCATCCATACCGTGCTGAGTACATGGTATTACATTTGGAAAAACCATTTGAAGTGTCCGAAGTAGGACAGCAAGAGGATCAGATCTTCAATTTTGGAAGGTCACTATCAACACCGTTGAGATTGAATTGAAGGTTTGCTCTCGGAGGCTTTGGGAAGATCCAGGCAACTGTCGAGCAGGGCTTGATTAGCATCGGTGGCGGCTGGATGAAGAAAAGGCATAAAAATCATGACAAATGCCAAGGAGATTGTGATGAATCTTAAAATATAGCATTTTAAATATATACACTGAGTAAAAATATAAATTGACCCTATAATGAAGAAAGAAAAGCAGTATTTTCTGAGACCAGTGAAGAAAAATCTGGGCTATAAACTAGTAGGGAAGACAGACATGTAAAGGGGAAGATTTAATTTAGGTATAAAAAGGAATTTTTTAAATGAGAGAATTGTGGGAAAGATTTAATAATTAGGATATTTCATCTGCGAAGTAATAGAAGCCAAAAAAAGGCTTTATGTTAAAGAATTATTATTTCATACAACAGACATCCAGAGGTAGCTAGTGAAGTGAGCAGCTTGGTCAGAGAGCCCTGTCTTTCCAGGGGAACTCGGTTCCTCTGTATTCAGTGTCTCGGCCTCCTTGGCTAGACCACCTCAGATACAGGGTGGCTGCTGCTACGCCAGCAACCTATGCAGAGGATAGCAACCTGTGGCAGAAAGGGGAAATTTTAAAAGCAGATACATCCTTTGAGAAAGCCAGTTCTCTTGTCTCACTGACCAAAATTGTATCACCCATTTTTCAACCTGTGGCTGGCAGAGAAAATGGAATTTTTATGATTGAGTAATTGAGATTCACTCCTGAGACAAGAGAGGGCCATAAACCTTTCTTGAGCACAAGGGATTGGGCTGAAGAAGCAACCAGCATTTACCTCCCGGGGAACTTGGTGCTCTGGAGTGTTCTGTGTTAGGTCAGCGGGAAAACAGAGTTGATGGCAGGGGCTTTGGAATAGATCTGGGTTTGGGTGCTTGCCCTTGCACTTAATCTTGGAGACCTAGAGCAAGTGAATAGCTCTCTTTAAGCTAGTTTATTTGTCTGTAAAACAGGAATAATTGTAGGTCCTCTTGAAGATTGGTCAAGCTGATGATATTCATGACTGCTGCATTTTAAGTGCTTGATAAATGGTGGTGGTGGGTTGATAGTCATCTTTAAAGGGAAGTCCAGTTTTGACTTTCTGAATTTGAAAGAGAATTTTTGTCATGTCTAAGAACAAAACTGTTACCAATAGGAAACATTTTAAAACTAAGTGTATGTTAATAGTAACGTTACTTTAAAAGTCTCAGCTTTTCCCTTTATTCATACAGCAACAGTTAGCTGAGATGGCAAAGTGCAGGATAAGCCCCGTGAGATTTGGTTCTGACGCCTTGCCATACTCAGCACAGAGGCCGGGGCCCAGTCCCCCTCACCGCGTTGCGCCGAAAGGAGAGGGTTGCCCTTGCAACCGTGTCCTGCATCCCTCTCCGGCTCAGCTGATCTCTGCTCCTGCTCCAGACTCAGCAGTTAAGCAGCCGCACTTGAAGACAAAGTAGGTGCTTAGAAATAATTTGCATTCATTCTTTGAATGTTTAACTACTTCAGCAATTCTGCTGATCCTTAAAGTAACATCTTAATCTAGAATAGTCGTTAACACAGAGCAAGGTCTTGAAAACATAGTTTACTTTCAAAGGAATGACAGAAACAAGAAAACATCTAGGTAAAGGCCACCACACCACATTAAATGTTGCTTTCTGATACATAGAGAGTGGCCCTTTCTAGTAGCAAAAAAGCCAACTCTCTTAAGCCTCTTGAAAGTCCCAGCATATGGCATGGTTACTATGTTGCTGTAATTTATGTAAATGCATTGTCAGAGATGAATTAAAACTTACAGTTGTAAATCTACAAGGACACAGCTATAACTCACACAGATTTATTACTTGTAGACATGTATATCAAGCCTCTGGAATTACTGCCTCTACTGTAGACAGAGGTTAAAGAAGAAGGTAACAACTTACATGCCATTATACATATACAGCAGTTTGTCATTCGTGGGTAGTGGTATGAATACCAAATACAAGCATGTGGACTGTCCTTCACCCAACACAGTCTAATCCACAAATTTCAGCAAGAGTGTTAGTATTAAAGAAAGAGCACCAAACAAAGAGTCCGGAAATTTTGTCGTAGACCCATTTACTAACTTTCTTATTTAACTTCTCTGAGCCCAAGTTTATTAGGTATAAGATGATTTTTTAAAAGCCTGTTAATAACCCCTACTACGCTCTGCATGGCTTTTGCGAGGTAGCCATGCATGCATTCATTGATAGCCTACTGTATATCAGGCACAGAATTTTTTTTTTAGGCCAAAAGAAATAATTTTGTCCAACATCTTTATTTTTCCAAAAAAGGAAAGTGAGACCAGAAAGGTGAGGTGCCTTACAGAAGTGCGTATGTGAAAGGGATTTTGAAAATTGCAAAGCCCGTTCAAGGGGAAATAATCATTAATTGTAATACAAAGCCAATATCTCCTTTATATGATGATATATGTGTGTTTAGTTCTCCATGGATGTTTCCCATCTGTCTAGGAGTTCCTTTTATATAACTTCACTGAGCATTGTCATTTAGCATTGTTCTTTCCAAACCAGGTGACATATCAGAATCATATAGGAAATTTCAAAATAGATTCCATCTTCCTCAGACCTTCTGAATCAGAATCTCCAAGGCAGGAATCCAGGACTTTTGTGGTGTGCCCCTAGGTAATTCTAAGGCACACTGGGGTTTAGTAAACTCTGGGTTTACTAAATAAAATAACAGACTATATGAGAAACAAAGAATGTGCAAATTATTGTGAATTAGTATTTAAGTCCCCAAGGTTTATAAAATCAAATAATTTTAAAATAAGGAAAAATGACTTCCCCTAGATCTAAAATCATATAGACTATGAAATGGAGCCTTAAGATGAGTAGAATTTTTTTATTATTATTATTCTTGAAAAGGCAATGTAATAACAACATGAAAGAAAGGTTTAGAGGGGGAAAACCCATCCTAATTCCCCCAACAGTTTTTTGTTTGTGTGTTACTTATTCACATGTATAAGTATTTATAGATATTTGCATTCATAGGCTACATACACCTATATTTGCTTTGAAATATTACCTAAAATTATAAAATTTTTGTTTCATAAGGATTTAGTTACTCCTTTCTATCCAGAAATTTCTCTCACTGTCCTCAGCCAAGTTGAGGCTCGAATCCCTAGATTTCTGTATTGCATTTGAGCATTTTCCTGTTAGGTTATGCTAACCAACCCCGCCAGAGCTTTAAGCCGCTACTGTTGAGTACCTATAGCCTCCTTTTCTCTCCACAATTTCCTTTTTGATGTCTTTTCAGTTCTTCAAATTACAACAGGAGGGAGCCTCTATCAGATAAAATCACTAATAGAAAATGTGCTTACAGAAGTCACCAATATCTTGTTAACCCCTTGTAGCTTTGTCCCTGATAGGGACTTTTTCTCTAACTACTCAGATACTACAGGATTCCCCTGTCTCTGGATATCTCTCACAATTTGATAGTATCTTTTCTCTTGCTGCAGTATCTATCAAATAATTTGTTAATTTAAAAAGTATTAAATATTTACTGTGTACCAGCTACTATGCTAGTGTTAATAGTGCTACACACTATTGAAATAATATATTTCTATATAATTATTGTGAGGAAACTAATGCTTCCTCCATAGAGATAACTAGAACATTTTTAGCTGCCTTATTTTCCAAGTAAGTGAATCCAGTGAAACTCCCAGGATATAAGCCATTTCTATATTTTGGGGAAATACTAAGCATTTAGTTTGTTACTGTATCCTTAATATACTGTAAGAAATTAGGCACCGAAAAGATTTTATAGTACAGCAATAAGAAACACTTTCCTAACCAGCATCCAGAGCCTTTTTTCTGCTGAAGCACCAGGGCATTCTGAAGTCTCCTCTAAGTCTCCTCTACCACTAGGGTGATTACACATGCTCCAAGGCAAACGCAGGATTCAGGTAGAGACCCCTTTTCTGGCTTAAGGTCATGATGAGACTTGGAGGAGGTTCACTTTTGTTCCAGGTATTCCCATTTCAGAGATGTGCACTGTTTGCAATTTCTGAGCTATCCTCTTTCCCTCAGCCATGTTTTTAATATAAAGGGGCATCTTAGAATGACCCCTACATGGGGGCTGTTGTGTCCCATCCACAAGTCATGGCTAGCACTCCCAGACTGCTCTAGCATACCAGGAGGTCTGGCGGTGGTACGGAACCCTGTGTAGAAGTCCAAGACATAACGGAGTGTGATTTTACAAGGCTGGGCTCATTTATCCACTCATTCATTTATTTAACACACGTTAATGAGCAGGTATGTGTGCTGGATTCTGTGCCAGGCACTGCTGCGGAATGGTTGGCAAAACAGATAATGCTTACTACCTTCATGGAGCTTATAGGCTAAAGAGTGAGTCAGGCAAATAATTACCCAATAAATATATGCATTTTATGATAAATACTATGAAGAAAATTATAAAGTATGGTGAAAGGAGAACTAAAAGGATGATGTCACATAGAAATGATATTTAACTCAAAGGTATATATAATGAGTGAGAGTTAATGAGGCTCAAGGGGATAAGCAAAAAGAGCATGTGCAAAGGCCATGGGGTAAGAAAGATGTTAGGGTATTTGAGGAACTGAATGGAGTGAATGGGAGGAAAGGGAGGCTGACACTAGATGGAGAGATAGTCTGGAACCAGGTCACAGAGGCCCTTGCAAGTCATGATGAGAAATTTTAATATTATCCTAAATGCAGCAAGAAATCAATTAAAGGTTCTAAGCAAGTGACATGGTTTAGCCTACCTCCATTAAAAGATCATCCTTGCTGCTGTGTTGGATTGGAGGAGGACAAAAGTCGAAATGGGGAAACTAATTACAGGGCTATTCCTGAAGTATTCCAGGCTGCAGATAGATGATAGTGGGCTAGACTGGAATGGAGACAGTGAAGATGAAGAAAATGGACCAATTTAAATCCAAGAGTAAAATGGACTGAACTTGTGTTGAATTTATTATGGTAACAGAGAGCAAAGCATTGAGGATGATGCCCAGGTTTGTGGCATGAAGAACTGAATAGATAGAAAACATTGGAAGAGGAGCAGTTTGTGGGAAGGAATAGTAGCAAATTGCTAGCTCAATTTTTGTTGTTAGCTTTGAGACAGCCAACAAGCATTCATGTGGAGATGTCAAGAATGGAGCTATGTACGTAGCTCGGGAGCACACATAAAAATTTAGACATCATTGGCATGTCGATGTATTTAGAGCCGTGGCAGCTGATAAATATAGAATGAGAAGAAAAGAAGTCTGGGACAAAGCCCTAAAAAACAAAAAAACTGAGAGATGAGATGGAAGAAATGCATGTGTCAAAAATGGGAGAATGAGTGGTTTGAGGGCATAAAGAAAATCAAAAGATGGTATTGTCTTAGATTCCAAAGGAGGAGTGTCTCACGAAAGAAATGCTGCTGAAAGGTCACGTAAGATAAAAATTAAGAGAAGCCCATCAGATTTGGCAACAGAAGGTCACTGGGGACTTTACGAAAGCAGTCTCCATGCAGTGGTGGGGGTTGGAAGCCTGGCGGCAGCGGAGCAAGTTGGAAGGCAGGCTTGGGGAGGCCACACTTGCAAGAAGCTTGCCTGGAAAAATAAAGGAAAACAGGAGAGAGAGAAGAGAGTTTTATTTTTTAAGACGTATATTGTTAAATGTGCTGGAGGATATTTCACCACTGCAGGAGAACAACCGACGCACAGTTTACCAGGGTAAAACTGTCAGCGGTGAGGGTTTAAAATAGATATGAAAGAAATCCATGAAAAAAATACACTTACATGTTGTCTGTATACTGATAGATATTAACACTATTGTCCTGAACCACTTTACTATCAATTCAATGTTAACCCAAAGAATCCAACTGGCATCTAAGGTCTGTGCTAATGAGAGTAATGAAGGGGCCACTTAGACACACCTAATATCTTAAGTTTGTACCCAAAGCCCATACCTGACTTTAATAAGGGCCATTTGTTCAGGGGTTTCAAAGATATGTATTACTTTAAAATTTGGTGATTTTCAAAAGCACTCAGCATCTGACTATTCTTAAAAGAAATTACCCAATAATCTTATGCCTGCAGGATTAATGGACATAATCTTTTTTGCCAAGGATGGAGAATTATTTGCTTCACGACAAAGGCATTCTTTTCATATTAGCAAAAAGGGTATCAGGATTCATGGGCACAGTTCTTGGAGGCTTTTTCTTAATTTTTTGTGGGACGATAAATGTAGGTTCAGTTTGCATTGTGGAATTTCCACCAAGGAAATGCAAGTAGCCTCATGGGCTTGAACTATTTTTGTATGGTTTAGGCATCTTACTAAAAGAAGAGCTTCACTCTGATTTTTCACCTTTTCCATAAAGCAAATGGGGAGCTGTTTACAACAGCCTTTGTCTGGCTTTGGCATTGATTTTAAATCACCTGGATTGATCATGTGGTTATGGGACTTTTAAAAATCCCACCAAACACCAAAGCCTCGAAACACAATTAGAATTGAGGGGTTTTTCATCTGCTAGCATTATGTCCATAAGAGTGCATTCTAAATTATTCTTAACTTCTGCTTGTGTTAAGTGGAAAAAAGCACCATCCTAATGTATAGTGTAAGGGGTTCTGGAGATGCTCTCTAAACATATTCCTAGTTTTCAAAATGAGGAAGCATCTAAAATCTATGTCCATCTTCGAGTGTTTCACTGTCTGGGCTGTTTCCTCAGCCAATAAGAGAAAAATATGCAAATCGACCAGCTGTCATGTCACACACTCATCAGTTGCAGGACAACAGCAGGATTTAGGCAATCTGATCTCAAGCAGATTTGACAAAGAGGTGGAAGGTCTACAATTAAATGGGTCAACACAAATTCTCTAATAATAGGTAGATGTGAAGGGACAACAAGGGATCCCATAGGAAAACTGCTTTTTAAAGACTGCTGATATTATTGCTTTTCATTTCAGACTTTGCCTCATTAGCGGCATCTAAGTCTGAACCATCTTAATTGACAATGAAACAGTTCCTATATTTTACTAATTATTCTTTAGCTTATTTATATCAAGGTTGTGTTTTAATGAAGTAAATATTTATAAAGCTTCAGACTACTTTAAGAAGCCAGCTTTTCTGTTTTAAAGGCAGTTATTTTTCTATGGCTTACTATAGTACTTCAATTTCGTTGTCATGGTGATTAGATAGTATAACTTTTCAAAAATGGAAACCTGCTTTTAACTATATTGCACCAACCTACCAGTCATAAATCTAGGGTTCAGAGTAAACTGAGTTTATATTCAATTTCTCTCCTAGTTAAAAATCTGAGGTTACTTTATAGATATCAGATTTCAATAAACATGTAAACACATACACGCAGAGTAAATTATCAGTCTCCTAATAGTAAAGCATGGTAAGCATCAACAGAGAAATTATTTTTAATTCACATTCTTACTAGTTGAAAAATGTGTCCCCAGCATAATTATAATTTTGGGGCATTCTTATGGTAACACCTTTCTAAACAATTTAGAACCATTTTCCCCAATAGCTATCAATAATTGTCAGTGAATAAAAGAAAATAGAAAAAAGATAGTCTTTTATCACTAGACTGAACAAACAGATACCATTCCTTTAAAATACAATTAAAATGCTATAAGGGATCAGTGCTTTGTTCCCTAAATTCACTAGAATGCCATTTTACACAATTACAGTTTTTTTCTTTTTAAATATTCTTTTAATATTGTAACATTAGGAACATATTGCAATCCTTCCTATAACATTATGGTGGAGGAAGAATTACAGTTATTTCAATCTTGAGCTAGGGTACATTTGAATACTTAAAGATATTATTTTTCTGTTTACAAAAAGAAACTTTAATTGTGAAAAATAAGAAATAAACCTTAAAATGTTTTTCCTTAAAAACTTAAAAAGATATCCTTTTTTTACTTGCAGCACGTTTTCTTCATGTTTCAAAAAAGATGGCTTTACATGGTAACTTAGAAATAACACCTAATGATTAACAGAATGATGGATGTGATGAATCACCTTTTTCTTGAGAAATAATAAATCAGCATATTCCTACCCATAAATTTTTACTGAAAAGTGTGAAATATTAGCATCGTATATTTAACAAGGTGTCAGATACAAAAACTGTCAGCAAAATGTTGCCCTCAGAACCAGTAGAATACATTACAATATTATGCTCCTTTTTTGGAAACAAAGTACTTCAAATTTACAATTTCTAAAATTTACTGTGGTTTTACTTCTTCTTTACCTTTCTAATGATAAGCATGGACACAATCTTTTTGAGTCTTATCAATAGTAGCCCCCAAAGTTAAGAAAGTGAAATCTGCCAAACTAGAATTTTTTACTCACAAAAATTTTGGTTAAACTTTGATTTTAGGATTATAAACTGAAATATTTCATAAGACCATGTTTGTTCTTTTTGTATTTAAGTAATTCTGCCCTAGTCTCTATTTATGCAGCACTTTTAAAATGAAACCTTAACCTGGTTTCATTTTTAGGCAGACTTTATATTGAATTCTGTCTGGATTTTTTGGAAGCCTATTTGAAGGCTGAATTTGTGATTGCATTAAAAGGTTGCTTGATTGCTGGTCGCACAGTAAGTTTGCAACATTTGGGGGGTGTTTTTCCTAGAGTAGCCATAGTGTACTGTGGGAAGTGGAGCAGGGCAGTGTCCTTCCCTGGCTTTATTGATTTGCCCTTCAGCTGTGTGCAGTGCCGAGAGAACCTCAGGCCTTGTTGATTATCTACACAATGTCTCTGGGAGCATTATTGACCCATTGCTGTTGACTGCTGTGGCTCTTGATTTTTCACACCGTCTCCATGACACTCATAATAAAACATACTATCTTATTGCTACTCAGCTCTGGGAGCCAACTGATTCAGCTTTAGAACACAACGATGTTTCTGCAGAGCATTTGTTGTATGTGGAGTAAAGTGTTGTAGCAATTTTAGGATTCTGTCTTGTGTTGTTTTAATAGCTACCTCTATAGCAAGATTCCACACAATTGTATTTTTATTGTCTTTAAAAAGCCAGTACTAGCCTTGCATATATTGTCAACATTTTTGCATGAGTAGTATAAAATTAATTTTTAAATATTGGACTAATGAAAAGAACATTCTCTATTAACAGAAGGCTTGATGTGTTGATATAACACTCATTTTCAAAACTAAATTTTAAAATATGTCACAAGGATTATACTCTGATTTGTTACTATGCTATGTATGTTACAGTGAATAAAGGGGTTTTTTTAAGTTTTTGATTATATTTGATTAGTATGTTTCTAATTTGCCATTGTCAAAATGTCCTCCAAGATACATTTTAACCTGTTGGTGTATCAACTTAAATTAAATCAAGTAAAATCTTTCCTCTTAGTTACCTTGAGAGATTTTTTTTTTTTCTATTTAAGCTGTAATTAGTGGAAAATGGATTTCTTGTAGCATATATATTTTTGTTTTGTATTGAAGGTTTCATATATTAATATCAGATTATTTTAATTTTTATTATTTCTCATATATTTCCCAATCCACAATTAGCATTCATACTTCCTTTGTACTCTAAGTATTGGTGAGATGTATAGTGTTTCAGAGCTCAGGAGCTCAGAGATCCTGAGAAACAAGCTTTATTCTATTGGTACAGAAAGAATAAAATGTACATGTTTCTTAAAGATATTTTAAATATTTTAATGTACCGTAGCTACTATTACTGTAGGAAAGGTAATATAGCTTAAAAAAGAGCAATTATTCTTGTATCAGTCATTTTTATAAAAATACTAGGTCAAAACAGCCTTGCAAGTTAGATTAATATTATTGGTTACTTTTTACTGAAGTTGTTTAGAGTGTTTTCATTAGTCAGAACAAACAAAATTTTCTTTAACAAACCTGTTTTTAATAAATTCAGACTTTGGGAATTATAATATAGCTAATTTGTGTTTATTAGTGTCTATTAAACCTCCTGAATTCCATGAACTAGGTTCTATTTCCAGAATGTCTACTGTAACACTGATAGCAATATGTGCAAATGAGGAGTAGCTTACCACTTTAAGATGTTTAAAGTGTGATAGTTTATATCAATGAGCTTTGCCATTTAAAAGAAAAACAATAAAAAAGGATCTTGCTTTTAAACTGTCATTATCAAATTACCAACATTTTCTTAAACATTTTGAAATAATAATTCCTTTGTGCTGATTTATGGATTTAGTTTTCATGTTTTATCATATTTTAGTAGGTAGGTTTTATGTTGGAGGGATACATAGTTTTCTAAATGTATGCTTTTAAAAATATCCAACCATCATAAAATAAGGATTTTTTAAATTAAAGCTTTTAGCAAGTATGGCTTCAGGGAGTGGAGTGATATATAGCATAGCCTTAGTGGGCTGCCTCTATATGGCAGATCTATGCACAACCTGAACAACAAAGTTGCCCTTAACTTGAATGTAGTGGTTTCTCAGCTAATTTACTTTCTATTTATGTCCACTTGATACAAATAGAACCCAATGACAGAAAAGCCAAAGGAAAGACATTCCACTTCTCTTCCGTCCAAATTGGTGGTGTTCTTTTAAATTAAAAAATTAAGTCTCCTCCCATGATTTTTCATGCTAAACCGAAGATGTTTTAGGTCACACATGTTGAGAGTAGATGCCGTAACCCTGTAACACTCACAGAGGCCTTTTTCAAGTCTAGGCACACAGGCTTAGGCAACGGTTCTGTATAACCTTTGGGAAAACAACAGGTTATGTTTTACCTATTGTTATGCAAACATTGTTCTTTCCGAGCTGACCTTTACTTACAGGGATTTAACAGCCACAGCAAGTCAGGGTTTGAATTCTCTGTGTCTGAGTTGCAGATCAAGTTTACAATAACCATGTTCACAATTGTTTTGAGCCCTCCCACCCGATGGATTTTTGATAGCAGGAGGTTTGTATTCCACTTAAGCCTAAGTATTTCAGTGTGTCTTTGGACATTCAGAACCACTTTAAAGTGTACACAAGGCTTCCTCTAACCGAGTCATAGTTATCAGGTATTGCAAAGGTTAAGCCTTATCATCTGCACCAAAAAGAAAAAAAAAAAAGGTGAGGTTTCATCAAAAACTTCCATCCTCACAACCTTTCGACCACAATTTGATGATTATTATTGATTATTTCACAGCCTTTCACTCACGTTCTGCCACTGTGGCCAGCCCTGATATACAGATAGGGCTGCAGTCCAGCTAAAATAAGACTCCATCTTGATAATGGACTGAGATGAGATACTGTTATTTGATAAAGATAATTGATGTTTCACAGTGAATTGGAAAGCAGCTTCAAGTGCACCGTATCTGGAGCTATATTCCGTCCACAAATATTGGAGCTGTTTATAAAAATAGAACAAAAGAACTAAAGTTAAATATTCAGGCTTGGCTTTTTAAAGCATTTTGGTGCTCTGATTTTTTTTTTTTTTTTCTTTTCATGCTTGATTATTTTAAGGTCCAGTGGTGAAAAAACAGGAAAGGGTATATGGCATTATTTTTTGTCTTTGGTTTCAGGTTACTTTGTTAAAATCTTACATGGCATGGGTGTTATTGATCAGCTCCCTTGCAGACTTAATACCCAAACCCTGTGTTTGGATTATGATGAATCACGGTCATGCATAAGCTGGGTATCTTAGGTCAAAGTTACATTTCATGTTATCATTAATTTCTTGAACATTTTACATACCACGTGAAAACACGATTTAAATTATTGATCCTAAATATCATGTCTTTTGGCAAATGCAATTCAAATAATCTGGCCATGCAGGTTGGGTTTTTCCTCATTTATTATTAACACATTTCTCTAAAAATACCATGTAACTCACTGTATGTGTTTGCTCATCATGCTTCCTTTGGCCACCAGGTTTAAGTTGATTAAGGTATCATTCATCTTAGGTACTGTTAATCCGATTTCTTTTAGTCTTATCACCTTCGTAACCCCTAATTAAGCAATAAGGCTTGACAGGGAGTATGGTTAACATGAGATAATGACACCCCAAGTGTGTTGTGAGGCACCAGGTTCAGCTGAGTGCTTCTAAACCTCTAGGGGTGTGATTATCTCATGATAAACATGCCACGTTACCACTCATTGATATCATTGCTGCATGTATATACCACTCAAGTTGAGGTAAAATTGACATTTTCTTGTGCGCTTTCTCACCCAATCCAAGTTGTTGATTTTATAAAAGTATTGGTTCAGGTCTCAGACTAACAAACCAAAGTTTGAAGCCGTGAGTTTCTATATTATTGTTTAAATGGTATCCGTTAAACTAGCAAGTACATCTTTGAAAAAAACATAAATTTACATATTTTTTAAAGTAAAGTTTCCTCAGAATAAAGACCTCATGGAAGACAAATACATTTTTTCAGCAGTTAATAGATACCACTCCAGTAAAGATTAGGCATTCTTATAGACTCAGAAGAACCATGCATGTGCTTTCCCACAAATTAAGTTATTAAATAGTTGAAAGTTCTGTAAGGAATATTAATTGGATTTTTGGTTCAGGAAATTCTTTTTAATTTATCACTTGCATCTATCACAGAAATAGGCCAGAGCGGTGGAGGGGGGCGAAAATATTAGTTTTGTAACTATGTTTTTTGGTTTAGATTTATTGTGAATTGATATTTTAAGGAAGAATAGTTTGTATTTTATTACTTTGGCTCTGATTTGGTATTTAAAAAGAAAAAATTGAATTATCTGAAGTAATCTGGGCTTGTTAAAGGAAAAAAAGAGACCACCTTTTAAATGATATACTTCTCCAGAGTGTGTATATGTATTGTTTAAAGAATGGTGAGAATACCATGGATAATTTTATAATGTTTTTAACATGAGTTTATGTTAACTGTGCTTTATAAAGCACCATTATTCATTAGAACTTTCTGTGATGATAAAAAGTATTCTGTATCTTTACTGTCCAGTATGGCAGCCACTAGCCACATATAACTAATCAGACTGAGGAATCGAATTTTTTATTTTATTAATTTTAACGAATTTAAATAGCTACATATGGCTAATGGCTAACATATTGGATGGCACAGTTCCAAAGAAAGAAAGAAAGTCCTTGAAAGTTAATTTTTCTCAAGCTCTTCTTGCAAAATTACTGAGAAATGAATTACTTTATGGCTTAAAAGAATGATTTTTCCAAGTAATTAGTCCATTTTATGATCTTTTTATCTTTTGGTGTTCGAATAAGAACTGGAAAAGTCTGTTAGTTTTATAAAGATTTCAAATTCTGTTTAGTAGAACTTCACTATTCTGTCTCTAATTCATATGCAATTTTTCAGGAGGTCTTGTCAAGTAATTAGGAATTTGATATATGTTGAAACTATTAATCTAGTTATTAAATTAAAATAATAATTTTTCTAGCAAAGTGAAACTTTTTTAAGGAAGAATTTCTATCAACCAAAAATGCCGGGATTTTGGTGCCTGTTTATTAAATGACTTACAATACTTCACCGTACCATGTAGCTCGACCTGTCTCATAGAGAGAAAAATTTTGTTTCTTAGTAAGAATTATAGTGCCCAAGCTTGCCTTTACTCTTGTAGGTACAGTTTCTACTTTGGAAAGGTCTAGAATATTATTTAAACCTTGAATGCTCTCTTGGTACACCCAGCCTTCATCACTTAAACATGCCCTAGTTTATTTTAAAACAGTCTTTGGATTTTAAGCTAAAACATTTACCAAACTCCAGTCCCTAGTTAAGTGTCCTCTAAATGAGCAGACAGGGCTACATACAACTAATGTCTTAAAGCATAAGCTGATTCATTACTATTTCTATTGCTATTTTGTATTTTGTTCTTAAAAAAGATTAGACTGTCCAGGCAGAAACCTGTAAACAAAACTATCAATATATAAAAGCATAGGATTTAGAATTAAATCCGTGAAACCAAAGGGTACTCGAGCTGAAGACCCTAGGATTCCCTTTTCATTACACAAACCGCATCACCATTCACGGCAAGTAAAACTGTTTAAAACAAAGTTCTACCTGGGGTCCTTAGGTGAGTAGCAGCAGAAGCTGCTGCTGGTGTTTTCTGTAGGGAAAGAACTTCTCCTGCTTTTGCCTGGAGTAGTGAGACAACCAGAGGTGCCGAGTTGTGTACCAAAAGCCCATTTAGAAATCCTTGTGCTTTTCTAGATCCCTAATGAGACCCGTCACACTCCAGCACCTTCACCTTTAATTTTATACATTTTTTTCCACAATAGCAGGGAGTTACCTTAGCAAATATCCTATAGATGAGATCATATGATTTCTAAGATTCTCTTCAAAACAATTGAGGGACGGGGAAGAAGATGAGTCTGGATGAAGCAAAACTATGTTAAAGCCGGGCAAAGGTACACACAGGTTCTTTAGATGTTCTGGTCTATCTACCGTTGCACTATTTGAAATTTTGTGTCATGATTTTTAAATGCAGATATCATATAAATACTGAGTTAATGTAAATATTAATGTTATAATAATACTTAGGATTAAAATTTACGAATGCCGTAGTTATTCTACCTTACTCTCCTGACTATTGCTCCAGCTGTAGCTCACCAGGTGCCACTACAGTCTCCGTGCTCAGGCCACATTGACTGACTGACTGACTGATTTATTTATTTTACTCTAACTTCAGCGTTTTTCTCTTTCACCCCAGGACCTTTGCACCTGCTATTTCCCCATTCAGGATTTCTCTTCTTCCCACCTCACATATCCCATCTCACTTTTCCACTTAAATTAACTACTATCCCCACATGTTCTTAAGCCCAACAATTACTTTCTATTTCACTAGTACACCAGTCTGTACTGCTGGGTACTAGACTGACTCTCATTCAGTTCCGTTCCCATTCAGGTCAGGTTGCTCACTTCCTGTTCTCCTAAGATTAAAATCAGGGCTCAGCTTTGGATACACGTGAAGATCATGTCACCTCTCACTTGCTACCCTAGACCTTCTCCTCATTGTAAATATTAGGGGAGAAACTGGTCAAATGAGATTTCGATTAATCTTGAGAGAGGTGAAGGACCATGGTAAAGGAGACTGCCTGCCCCACTCTAAGATTTTAGACATCACGTGGACCAAACAGAACAGATTTGTGGACCACCCAGTGCCTGTAGGCACTCTATAGATGTGGATAGAAACATGAGTGATTATAGAGTGAGAAAGAAAAAGGAATCTGTGTTGAACTCTCAGTATCTTATACTTTTATTTGAAATGTGGCTTATTGGCAGCAGCCCAAGATGTTATTTAAAATGTGAATACCAATACCCTACTTTAAAATGTGATTCCAGAGATCTCTAAGAGGAGCAGACTATTAGTGGAGAGAGATAGATGATCCATCTTTCAGTTCATTCTCTCATTATGAGTTCATGCGTAATTTAATAAAATAGACTATTCATGCCTTTCAAAATTATTATTTTTCTTGCAAATATATTTTGCCTGATTTTTAACATTCTCCACTTCTTCTTCTAATTAATCATATTAATCAAGTAAAATGGAGAACATGAGTCCTGCTCAGTGTAACGTAACCTCAAGCCCATGCTGTTTAATTTTATAAAGCTCTCATAATGAAAAAGAATAATTCAGCTAATCAAATAACAACTTCCTTTTTCCTTACGTATCTTGATTAAGACAGCTGACCTTCTGTAGTCACTCCTTCAGCCTGAGAATCCATTCCAAGCTAGACATGTCAGCAGCAAAATGTATTAATGTGAATGCTTTAGAGCTCGGAAGCTGGAGGTGCCCGCCTGCCTTTGTGGAACTAGCAGGGGTACACAGCAGCTTGGCGTTTTGTGAATGTGAATCTGTGGGAAGAAACTGTGAGATAGCTTTATGAAGATGAAGTTGTCGATGTAAAATGTTTCTTAATGTCAGGGTGGAAACTTACTAGGCACTCACGGCAGGTTGGAGAAAGAATTCTCACACAGAGCTTAGGATAGAAAGATGTACAAAGTTTATTTTCCTGAGAGAGAGGAGAGAGGAGACACAGAAAGAAAGAGGGAAAGGAAGGAAGGGAGGGAGGAAGAGAGAGAGGGAAGAAGGGAGTGGCCACAGCACACAGAGAAAGGAGTGAAAATGCCAGGCAGTTGAGGAAAAGCAGCTGGTGTTTTAAGGGGTAAAGATGGCTTTTTTCCCCGTCTGCTTTAGCAGACTGATAACAGGAGCAGCTGCAGAGAAGCAGTGTTTGCTTTTTCTATTTTATTTTATTTATTTTTTTCTTTTTTTCTGCGAAGCCAGCTACTCTGAGTCCTTGAAATGTGTTTCTTGCAGGAACTGAGGCAGAGAGTTAGAGCGGAGAGTTTATATTCCTACTGTCCACTTAGGGCTCTTCAAGGCTGACAAAATGAAGTCTTGGAGAGAAAGAGACCACGAGTGTTTTAATTAAACAAAACAAAGGAGGTAGTTATGAGGGTTTTTTTCCAAAGGGCAACCATGTGCTGTGAGTTTGTTTCTCTTACTTTCTGTTTGATAGTTTATGTCCCTCTGTTAGATAGGTTATTAGTAAGACCACCTTTCACCTAACAAACCAAGATCCTCTCAAAAATGATAGCACCAGGCCAGCTACAGTGGCTCATGCCTGTAATTTTAGCACTTTGGCAGGCCAAGGTGGGAGGGTGGCTTGAGGCCAGGAGTTCAAGACCAGGCTGAGCAATATAACATGGCAAGACCCTGTCTCTGCAAAAAATTAAAAAAAAAAAAAAAATAAGAACCCACATCAAGACAAATGTGGGATTATGTGGGACCTTTGCACGTAGAGATTATTCCAAAAGGAGTGAACTTTCTTGTGCTAATTTTTAAAATTAAAATTAAAGCTTGAATTGTGTCCAAATATAGAAAACAACACATTTCTAACAATATTGAGCTTATTCATAGTTAACTCTGAAAAGGTCTTAGGTCTTAATTAGGAGTATGAGTTAGAAGTTTAAGGTTGGGGCCACATGGAACACGGGATGGTAATGAAGAACTATTCCAGGAAATAGGGAGTAACAATGTTGAAAAACGATGCAGTGTGAACGTAGAAAATGAAGGCATGGTGACCCAGACTTGTCCCTGCTGCATTGTTGTACCCAGTCCTGTCCTGGAACTTTTCTAAGCCAATCCAACCAATTCCCAAATATTTCCCTGAACCAAGAGTTCAGGGATAGGATAGTCAAGAGAACCCACAGCATGCATTTTGTGGGATTTTCCTTAAGAGACATGTCCCGAATCTGAATAGTTGTTTATCTTTGACTTGGGGCTTGAATGAGTGCAGTGTTAAACCATACCAGCGTTTGGATAGCTACAATCCTTGTGTTCTTTATGCAAATTCAAACTAGAAGCTAACTCACTGCTCTAATGGCCTAACATTTCCTGAAATTATATACCTCTCAAACTCAAAGCTATATTGTAGTAACATGGCTGGTAGTTGACTATATATTTTATCTGTTTTTACATATGTGGCAAATAGGTCGAATGAAATAGAGTAATTTGGAGGAAGAAAGGAGTCTACTTAGTAGACTAATAAATTGACCTCCTAAGGAGAAAAGTAGAAAAGCCTCTTAAGTTATTTTGGAAATCCTCAGATTGTTTAAATATGTATCTGCGAGCTTCAGAATTCTGATAGCAAGAATTCAGAAGACAATTTTTCTCAAGTTTCTACCTAATACTTAGCTCTTATCAAAAAACAATCTGGCATACGGATGCCAAGGTTGACATAGTAATCAATTTCATTTTTTTCTTTTCTTTTCTTTTGGAATGATGCCATCTGCTATAATGAGATGAGGCTGCCTGGAAAAATAGTAAAGTTGCTGACCACTCTCTGAAGCCACATCATCCAGCACCGTGATTTTAAATTTTCATTATCGTAAAAAGTGTGACGTCGTGTCTAGGGTAAAGGCTCTTAAAAAATTGAATTTGTATCAAAAGAAATGCAGAAATGTATCTAATTTACCTCTGTCTCCCAGGATAGGCCTTTTCAGCTTTTAACTCTGTGAATGCTCCGTTTTAAGCATGTTAGCAAAGCACTTTTGTTCAGGCTGTCAAAAGGAGCTTTTGTCTGGAGAAGATAGTGGGGTGGAGGGTGGGGGGGTGTTTTTCCTGTTCACCCTAATTTATAGGAAACTCTTTCACAGGAATGGTATTTTCCTGTAAAGCGATCAGTCATCTCCCAGGATAATCTTCAGATTACTGGATACATATTTGGCAGGAATCAGGCAGATAAATTGTTGCCAGTCAATCGCGTGGCAAGTGCTTGGGGAGACAGACTCTTCCTTGCTAGTCTGTCACTTGTTTTACATTGTTGTTGATTAAAATGGAGCAACTGTGACTGCTCGTCCATTACTGTTTGTTTATTTTGTCATCCATTGCTATTTAAAGGGGCATTTTCACTGTCCTCTGTGTGTTTCTTGTATGTTCTGTTGAAGTAAATGAAAATCCTCGGAAAAGCAGGCGTTTTGCTGTGCTCATAGTATTTCTGAGTTCCTTCTTTTTCCACTGTTCTGTTAAATTTTGACCATTAACTGTGGCATCTCAGCTTTTTAGCAATAGGAATTTGTTCACTTAAGTCCTGGGAATTTTTTTCCTTTTTTGTGTTTTCTCTTCTGAAGTTTTCCCTGCATAATTTAATTGTAAACTCTTATGATGCTGGCTGAATATGTTTACATTTGGAAGAGCATAATTTAATAGGCGCTGTGGTTTTAAAATAAGAAGTAGCAAGATCTTCAGCATCCTATGTTGGTAGACTGTCTGTCCATAAACTATACCCCATACTGACCATTATGGGAAAAAAACCTGATCGCATACTACTCTAACACACATTAAATCTTTCGAATCCTATAATGGCATAGCCTCCCTTCATTCTGGCATCCACAAAGTTCTAGGCTTCAGGAATTTAAGAGAGGATTTTTTAAAACTCACCAGAGCTAGATAGTAGTTAATCATTTACTAATTCACAACAAATATTTCAGGAAGCAATGGCGAATTTCTCAGATGAATTTAAACTGCTAAGACAGTTGAGTTTTTTTAGCTGCTCATCAAATATTTGTTGTATTGAAATAATTTAAGCTAGGTTATGAAACACAAAACCAACTTCCTTTTAAAACTCAAGACTTCTGTATTTTTCAAGTGTGGCACAAAGCTAAGGAAGGTGATGACTGATGTTCTTAGTATCTACCTATAGTTATAGAATACATGAAAATAGAGGAGGACCTTGAGAAAGTTGCTTTTGGTAAAATCCTGCCCGTTTCCTCAGAAACACATTTTACCTGAATTCAGAAGATGGGTTCCTCTTCAAAACAGTTATTCCCTGGTATTCCATTGCAAACACAGGTTTAAGCGTATAAAACATGATTTCATTTAAGCATGGTATAAATGATTCCAGAATGTATAGCATCTATTTTGGGGTTTAAAAATCTGATTGATAGCCAGAATTGCATACTACTGGAGCTAGACCTACCATACACTAAAAAGTATGTTGGAAGCATAGCTCATTCTGCCTACAGTAAACACTGCTGGGATTATTTGAAATTGCAGCTTCCTTCTAAGTCATGTCCATAATTGGCTATTTCTGAACCATGCCTAGTTCTTCCTAAACTCATAGATTTGCTCTTCTTTCATCTTCTACCTCTAATCATTCACTCTAAACTTCTAAAATTTAGTCTTGTATATGAGAAAGCATTTCAGAGTTCTTTTCACTTAAGAATTCATGAGCACTACGAGAACCCACTTACATTTCTGACAGTGGATTTCTGACTTGGATTTCTCCCAATTTCTGACATTCCCCCGACCCCTCCCTCCTGTCTGTATGTCTTGTATCCCCAGATGCAGTCCCAGCATCAGACCCCAAGCTTGGTGTAATACATACATTTCTGTGGATTCCCTTCCCAAGGCATTGTCATGGAGCTAAAGCTGGTGTGCTGGTGCAAGGCTATTTTGTCCAGTGTGTCATACATATAAGGGCTTGGCTGCACAGAGCAGGCAGTTGGAATTAATGCACATTTGGTAGCTGAGCCACTCGCTGTTTTTGAGGCTTAATGATTTCAAATTAAAGAGCAGAGCAATAATTTGAGAGGACTGCCAAAAGAATTGGAGCATCAACATGTCCCACTTTTCAAAGTGAGTTCAGAAGCATTTAATAAGAAGCTGACTGTGATTCCTTCCCACCCTCACTCATTAACCTATGTATTAAATAGTTCCTGTAATTGATCGAGAATCTGTTTCTGCTCCTAATCTGGTTGCCAAGCGTCTACTCTGCATGAGGACTGGTCTCTCCTCCTTTTTCCTTTTTTTTCTTTTTTAGGTGAACCTAATTGAAAGGAAAGATTAGATACTATGTAAACCATAATCTTTTGTGCATATAATTATAGACAGAAGAAGTAAGGGCTTCTCCTCTTAGCTTCTGGGCCTTTGAAAGAGACTTTTTTATAGTTCACAAATTACTGAAAGCATTTAAAAATTAAATTTTCAGAGAGAAAGTTAAGCTATTGTTATGATCAGATTTACCAGAGGGATTAAATTCCTTAACTTGGAAATATAAAAAATTCATAGTAGCTTTGACAAATAGATGCAACCAAGGAATTATCAGCTAGGACAGAAATAAAATCAGGCTCCTTGGTAGATTAGGAAATCATACAGAATTAGATGGTATGTGGTAAAAATTTTGTTTTCAACTTAGAGACAGTTGGTCCAGTAGGGAAGAAGGCCCTCAAGGGAGTCAGAAATGCCCAGAACTCTTAGGAAGGGGACAGGGGAGATGGCCTCATTTCTTCCTTCTGCTTTGCAACTGGTAGTAAACGGGGCTTAGAATCAGGCTTCCGCAAGCAGCAGGATGTTCTCTATCTATCCACCCATAAATATTCTTTATTCCTTTTTGGCTTCAGTGATCGTGTAAGCATTTAAATTTATTTTTAAGGCTTCTCTAATATTTCTCTTGAGAAATAGAAAAGAACATATGATGTTCTATAAAATTTGCTTGCAAATATCTTAAGAGAAAAGAAATCGAGTCTTTTCTACACTTCGTACAGAGAGAATAACAAAGAATAACATTTCTTAACCAGAAACAGTGTCATATGAGTTTACTGTTCATGAAAGTTACAGAATTTAAATACTTGATTTTCTGAGCATTTTATAAGAAATTGTGACTTGCATTGAAACCTGTAAAAAATCAAATTTAAAACAAACCTGGGTAAACAATGAATTGTTCAGAGGAAAGGAAGCAATTACTTTTCAGAAACAACATATATCCTTCTCCATGCTCTCTGGCAGAGTGTTTTCAAGTATGATTTGATCAATAACCTCACAGTAGTGGCAGATATAGAAAAAGAATAAATGTTTATCACACTTGTAAACATCTGAGGCAAAGCCAAATTGTTTGCTAAGAAGAAAACATCCGTTCTTGAATTTCCCCGTGGGTCAGATCTGGAGGGGGCGAGGGGGCATTTACTATTAGACTTGTAAGGTTGGGTATTAATGACTAAAACTGGAAGTTAAACTAACAATGCATTTTTATTATAATTATCTGTGGGTTGTTTCCTGGCAAAGTGAAATAAGGAGTTATGCTGAATTGTCCAAAAGGTGTTTAATCTTTTTTTAGGCAGGTTAACAAGGACCTTGACAACCAAAGAGAAGTAGGGAAAAGTTGTGTATTTGGGGCTTCTTAAAAACAAACAAAAAAATAAACAAATATAACCAAGCCTTTAAAAATCATTCTACTCCTTGTAAAAATTTCTTTCTTAATTCATCTTGGGATATTTTGGGGCACTTGGATTGAGCTCTAGATTCCTGCTTTCTGAGAAGAAAGGTAAATAATTAGTTAGATTCTAAGCAGATGAGCAAATAGGTACCTACAATTGTGGGATGTGAAGTGTCTATAGCCACAGCTAAAAGAGCTGGAGAAGGTGATCAGCCTTCTTCGTTTGTAGTTTCTTCGTTCTTTTATTCCATCATGTGTCCCCCGCTTAAATAATAAACTTACATGTGTTTATGTTTTAAAATTTACCTTCCTCTTGGAAGCCATTTTTCCTGATCATCTTTCCAGGAAGGAAAGAGCAGGGAAAGGCACCCATCTTATCACGTGTTGCTTTCCTTACATTCTGTGGAAAGTGAAAACAAAAAGGGGGAGACAAATCAGGTATACATTTGGGCATCACGAATCTTCTAGAACCTGGGAGGAGAGTGCTGAGGTTATTTCTCAAAAGAAATTTGATATCAAAAATCCCCAAGGCATTAACAGTGAAGACTTAGGTATCCTGGATTTTGTGCGCCCCTCTCCCCCTGTGGACCTGTGAAAGATTGGGTTTAAACTGCAGGTCTCTTGGGAGCTGTGCTTGTTCCCTGGGACTCTCACTGGGTATCAAGGTGGCAAAGGTCAATTGCTGCCATCTCTCCACACGTATATTTGACACTGCAATTGTAAGCATAATGTGGGTTTTTTTATCGTTCTGTTTAATAAAATTGGGTCGAAGTAGACCCTCTGAAAACATGGAAGCGAGGGCATCCTTTACATGGGACAAATGGTCTACAGGGAAAGTACTGGATTCTATCAGCAGACTGGAAACCAACGGCCTTAGTGGCTTTGAATTAATCATTTAACTTCTACGCTGCTTCACTATACTGTTTGCTTTTATAGCACATCCTGCATAGAATTCTATTAAGGAGTGCTGAGTTGAAGCTAGGAGGTCTGTTTCAATGAGTTAATCATCAAATGATGCAGTGACTGTGAAGATCATTGTAAACTGTCATTGTACAAAAAAGCAAGTCACTAAAAAATAAAATTTACTAAATTGTGCACATAAAAAGTCATCTTTCTTACCCAAGGAATAGTTTTTTTG
>RJWJ010012440.1:0-42033 GCA_004363605.1 Indri indri | reverse complement strand
ATAAAGTTCACAGGACAAATAGCTTGCTGGAGGCAAGGGAGATCATTTTTTAACACAAGTGGCTATGGCTACATTAGAGTTTTCTCAGAAACAAGCCCACCCAGCAGGACCAGTGATGGAAATTAGAAAGTATAAACACTGCAGGGATGTTAGGCACACACACATCCTCTGTATGCAAGCAGAGGAAACACATTTTGGAGATGGCAAAGGACTCCCCATGTCGAAGCACACACAGGCTCCTCTAGTTCATGCTCTGACACATCAACTGTATGATGAAGGGGGGATGTAGGTGACCTTAGGCACCACCTCCAGAATCCCAGACTAAGGACAAGCCCATAGTGGCAGCTGGAGGGCAGAAAGTTCCACAGCTATCATCAGAGACTCTATTTACTTACCTTCGGAGACGGCAAGAGAAGTATAAAGGTTTGTATAAGCCAATGTTATCTTAGAGAAGGGTTTTAACCTGGGCTCCATGGAGGGATTGAGTATACAATTCAGAGGTCCGTGAACTTAGATGGGAAAAGGTTAGCATTTTTATTCCTACTAATTTCTAACTAATATTTAGCATTTTCTCTGTTTATGAATGTAGGAAACAGACCAGTGTTTGATTAGTAGTACTCCTGTCTTTGTCACCCATAAATGTCACAGATTCATTTGTATCACATATAGTTGTTCGGAGTATCTCGGTATATCATTTATACTCATCTCTGCTTCAAAATTATGGCTGTTATTAGATCTGTTACTAGATCTTCTTGTTGAATATATCAGTAAAGCACATAAATTACTATATCACAAGCATATTTACTAATATTTTGATCACTGTATTTCAATGTCATTGGCTCCCTTTTTAGCTCTATGTATTTTTGATGCATTTTAAAAACACTCTTTTGAAAAAGAATCCATTGGCTTCAACAGACTGCCAATAGGGTCCACAGTGCATGCGTGTGTGCGTGCGCGCGCGCGCGCGCACACACACACACGCACACAATATGAAGCGCCCCTGTCTTTGGGCATCTATGTCGAGTCCATAATGAATGACTACGGACAGCTTATTTCATATAATCGCTACAATCTCATAAGCAAATTTATTACAAACCCCATTTTATGAATGAGGAAACCAAGGCTAGAAGCAAAATTTGTCTGATTTCAAAGGCTATGGTCTTATCTCACTCTCTCTCTGTCTCTCTCTCTCTCACACACACGCACAAACACACACACAAATACAAATATCTTTTTATGACTCCCAAACATCCAGTCAAAAATTCAATTAGCACAGATACTACTGGCCATCAAACTAAATTAACTAGTGATCTGTCTCTACAATGCCACAAGAACTGGTTGAAACAATGAAAAAAATCAATCTAACAGATGTTTTTTCTAATTGCATTTATAATTTGATGGCCCTCTTCCCCCTCCTTAAAGTGGCTGAGTCGGCCAAGAGTCTCCTGCTATGAGACACGAGTTAAATGAGCCTGTCCCTTGGTTGTACGAGGGTCTGGATGCCCTCATCCTGCTGGGGCTCTGACATCCAGGTCCAGGCCTCCACACCCCCTCCCCTTTCCACCAAGGACACCTATCTTGTTCTGCCCCACCTAATAACATTAGGACTAAATTATTCATGAAGAGAAGGGAAAGGAAGGGAAGAGCTATAATCACATTTTGCCCTGGGTGCTGGGGAGAACAACAGAGTGGCCTTTACACTTATGGAATTAACATTAAATATTTGAGGACCAATGAGAAACAAATAATTCCTCAAATAATGGATTAATTCATGACAACACGAGTGAGTGCTACGGAAGAGGAATTCGGGGCATTATATAACAGAGGTCCTTCACCTAATCTGGGGCAGAAGAAAAGATTTCTCCTAGGAAACAGTGTTTGTGAACTCATCTTTTATAATATTTATGGTTTTAATATCCTGCCGGCGTGTAACCATCCTTTCATTATAATATGAAATACAATTCAGGCCTCACCTCTGTAGTCTCCTCTCAAGTAGAAGAGTGGTTTTCCCACTGTTTCTAGTTGAGATTCCACCGCTGGGAAGCATGAGCCGATGGCAAAGGTGTCTGTCACACGTGGTTAGTGCGCAGCCCCAAACAGCTTTAGATGCCCCTGGCCTGTGTCACCACAGCTGAACTGAGTGAGATTGAAAAGTGTATCCCACCTGATGTGGCTTAGCCCATCCCCACTGCTGCTGCTTGCTGCGGGGACTGGGGAACACCAGCCTCGGGCCTCATGTGGCATTCAGACGGCCTCCTGTGAATCCAATCAATCAAACTTTACAGTCCAGTGTCCCATTTGTGCATGCTGTACAGCATAAATCCAATGTCTTTTCAACTAGAAGCATAACAGTCACAGTTATGATGAGAGATGGTTGCGGTGCGAGGCAGATGGGAGCCTTGACCGACCCAGGAAGGGAAATCTCCTTTACCCGGGAGACAAAGATTCACTCCGTGGAGGTTTAAAATTCCTACTTGAGAGCAAAATTATAGTGCATTCAAGAAGCACTCCTCCTGATAAATTATTTTGTGGTATTTTTTAATCCTTTTTTCTCTCTTGCCTTCTTTTGGCATCACTGATAATGGGCGCTAAGCAACATGGGAAAGGGAGGAAGAAAGAGGAACAAAGACATTATTGTTAACCAAAATCAAAAATAATAAATTGATGTGTGTGTATGTCTGTGTGAATAAAACCTTGGTAATAATAAAAAAATAAAATAAAAAAATAATAAATTGAGCTTTGTATGGCATTTCTAATAAATAAGTACAAAAACTCTTTATGCACAGAATGAAATCTTTTACTCACCTTAAGATTTCTCCTCAAGGCACCTGTTCTGTGGATGGACATACATATCTCATGATTTGGAGGGAAAATAATATATTAATACTACCAACATAAGAAATATCCTTATTCTGAAAAATTCTGATTCTTTTTCCTTTATTTATTGTCTTGTTAAGTACATTCCAGGAGTCATCTTTATTCTCTAGAGGAAGTCTTATTTAATGGTCATTTTTAAAACATATTTTTGGCTATATCACATTCAACTCATATTAATAATTATAAGAACTTTATACCCACAATTCTCTTCATGCCACTTTGAAATTTACCTGTGATTATTTTCTTAGCACAAAGAAAATAGCATTTCTTGTTTAGATTAATGGAGTTTGATTTAATAACTATTAAAGTAGAAAAATAAAATCAGTGTCTACCATCCTCTATCTTTTCTATAGCCTTCTAAATTATACGACATGAAAATCTTCTAGGAGCAAAATAAAATTGTATCTCTCATCAAGAAATAAAATTTATTTAACATATCATTGGGTCTTGTGATTGCCACTTATAAGAAATCATTTGATTGTACTTAATCTAACCTAATTATTCTGATTCTTAATGCAAACCCTTTCATATACTTATTTAAATGTTATCACTAAGGAAACTTATCAAAGTCCACATTTTTCAGTATTTTTCTAGTTTATTCTTTCTTCTAAGCTTGTTTTGCTTGGACTTTCAGTTGAGACAGTGAAATAAACTATTCTAATTGTATAGCATATGTCTTAGTCCATTTGGGCTGCTATAACAAAATACCTCACATGCTGGGTAATTTATAAAGAACAGAAATTTATTGCTCACAGTTCTGGAGGCTAGAAAGTCCAAGATCAAGGTCCCAAAAGATTAGGTGTCTGGTGAGGACCTGTTCCTCCTAGGTGCTACCTTCTATGCGTCCTCATATGATGGAAGAGCAAAAGGAGCAATTGGGAGTTTCTTTTATAAGTGCAATTAATTCCATTCATGAGGGTGGACCCCATCATGACCTAATCACCACCCACAGGCCCCACCTCCTAATGATATCACCTTGGGGATCAGGGTTCAACATATAAATTTTCAGGGGACACAAACATTTGGACCATAGCATTCCTCCCCTGGCCCCCCAAAATTCATGTTCTTCTCACATACAAAATTCAGTCATTCCATCCCAATGGTCCCAAAAGTCTTAAGTCATTCCAGATTCAACTTTAAAATCTAAGTCAAAGTCTCATCTAAATGTCAACTCATTCTAGATATGGATGAGGCTCAAGGTGTAATTCGTCCTGAGGCAAATTCCCTTTAGCTGTGAGCCTGTGAAATCAAACAAGTTATGCACTTCCAAAATACAATGGTGGGACAGGCATACAATAGACATTCTCTTCCAAAATGGAGAGATAGGAAAGGAGAAAGGAGTGACAGGCCCTGAACAAGTCCAAAATCCAACAGGGCAAACATTAAGCCTTAAGGCCGAAGTATAATATTCCTCAACTTGATGTCCCACCTTCTGGACTCACTGGGGTCCAGGTTAGGTCCCCAAGGCTCTAGGCAGCCCTGTTCCCATGGCTTTGGTGGGCATAGCAAACGGCACAGCTCACACGGGTTGGAGTCACATGTCTGTGGCTCTCCCAATGCTAGTGTTACACATTGGTGGCTCTATTATTCTGTGGTCTCAGGGGCAGACCCAACCCCATGGCTCCATTAGACATTGTCCTAGTGGGGGCTGTCTGTAGTGGCCACACCCCTGTGACAGTTCCTAATTCATCACTCGTAAGTTCCCCCTTCCACAAAACACTAGGATATGAACACAATTCTGCCAAGTTCTTTGCCACTTTATAACAAGGATTGCCTTTCCTCTAGTTTCCAATAACACGCTCAGTCTTAGACCTCATCAGAATGGCTTTTACTGTCCATATTTCTACCCACATTCTAATCAAGACCATTTGGGTAATCTCTAAGAAGACTGAGGCTTTCTCTATATGTCTCTTCTTTTTTCTGAGCCCTTGCCAGAGTCATCCTTAAGGTTCCTTTTATGGTAGTATACCTCAAAACACTTCCAGCCTCTATCCATTATCCAGTTACAAAGCTGCTTCCACATTTTTAGGTATTTGTTATAGCAACACCCACTTCTTGGTACCAATTTCTGTCTTAGACTGTTTAGGCTGCTATAACAAACACCTTATACTGGGTAATTTATAAACAACAGAAATTTATTACTCACAGATATGGAGGCTGGGAAATCCAAGATCAAGGCACCAGCAGATTCAGTATCTTGTGAGGGCCTATTCCTCCTAGATGGCATCTTCTATGTGTCTTCATATGGCAGAAAGGCAAAAGGAACCTTCTGGGGTCTTTTTTATAAGGGTACTGATCTCATTCGTGAGAGGGGAGCCCTCATGACTTAATCATCCCCCAAAGGCCCCACCTCCTAATACCATCACCTTGCAGATTAGGTTTCAACATATGAATTTTGTGGGGGAAACAAAATCTCAGACTCTATCAGCATATTGCTTCTTCTGCTAATTCTGTAGAACATTGGTCTTTCATGAATTGTTGTCATGCCAATAAAAAGGAGTTCCAAAGTCAAATCAGAGCAGATACTCTAAACTGTGTCCCAGGAAAGCCCTTCGGCATAACAAATGCCCTGAGGATTTTATCGTGAAGAAATCTTGTATAATTTCATTTGATTCAGCATTTCTATGGCTTGTTTAACCACAGACCTCCCCTCTTCTCCACTGCACCCATACTTATAGAACAGAGAACACTTCTATTCCTCAGAAAGTGGTTTGGGAAACTCTTACAGCAAATAATGGCTGTGTCTACATGCAAAGAAACATATGGTTTTGCAGAATATAGCTTGATTCATCCAAACTAATATTTAGCCATGAGTTGCTAACTGGTTGTTTTCAAAGTAATTGAGCATTTGACTTAACTCAATAGTTCCTTTGTTGCTCCTTTTAAAAAAAATCAGTTTTTGTAAATAGATACATTGACTATCCCTAAACAGAATTAAAATCCAATCAAGATAATTTTTCTTAGACTGTCCATTCTTTATTTCAAAAAGCTTGCCTTTTGTTTCAATTCTGGTGTCTCATAGTTAGGAATTTCGAGACAGAATCTCATGACTGGGAGAATGAGAGAGCCAGAGTGTTGCAGATAGAAGAGCTTTAGATAACTCTAGTCCTACCCCTTTAATTTACAGATGGGAGAACTGAAGGTCAAGATCTCATAGCCATTTAGTGCTGTTCAGCCCAAGAAATCAGACCCTTCCTCTATGCCACTGAGGACTTATGTTTCTCCTTTTTGTTGACCAATAACACAATTTTTCCTGTGCTGATCTCAGTACTTTTGGAGGATGCATGCTCACAAAGAACACAGAGATGTTTAGGCACGCATATTCTATAGGTGGCCAGAGGTACCTCTGATGGAGGAAGCCCTTTCAGTTTAGGGGGTATGAAAGAATAGGGACCAGCTCTCTTAGGGAAATTTAACAACACAGTGTGAGGTCTTAGCATCTCATATATGGACTTATTTCTTCACTAGGGTCTTGTAATTAATTCTAATTAAGAAAAACATTAAGTAATGCTTTCCAATTAGGCCACAAACAGTTTTCCACCCATGGTAGAGTGGATATTTGTTCTTTGCTGGGGACGTTGATATTATTAAACACTGATAAAAGACAGAATTTGTCACCTGCATCCTGTGGCAGCTGCAGAATTGTTTTCTACAGAAAGGGCCTAAATACACTGCTTTTTCTTGGATTAAACATTTGTTTGGGGTGGCTGTGGTGGTTGGAGGAGGGGCACCTAATGGGAATTATGAGGAAGCTCTAAAACCTTGGGTGTCTGTTTCCCCCTTTCTCTCTCTCCTCCTTCCTCTTCCTGCCTTTGACCTAACTGCATTTCCCCGGGAAGGCTATGCTTTCCGGAGTCAAATGCTACACCTGTGGCTAATTCTCAGGCAATACAAGGAAGACTCTGCCACATTAGAAGCAATTGGCTGTTTGCAGGAAGCACGATGATCTGTAGTCACATCTCATTAGGGGAGCCTGGGCCCCGTGGTGCACAAGTAAAGCAAACGCTGCCAATGTAATTTGTTTTATATGCCTAATTCTCTTCCTTATAATTAACATCTGAAATTTGAAAACAAAACGAAAGCGCTTTTTACATGTCTGGGACCTGTAGAGCATTTTCAAGGAGCCTGGGATTTTAGAGCAGCACTCATCCTTACCTTGTCCTTTCTCACAACAAACAACAGTGTAAGCTGGGGCCAGACATCCATAGGTCACAGAGAGCCCATGTAAACCCTAGAGGGCTGATCCCTAGGGTACAACATGTGTAGGGAGGAAGGAGAGGGCAGTGGAGGCAAAAGTCAGCATTACCCCCCACCCCCTGCATGGGTCTAGCTGCTGTCATCTTCGCGAGATAAAATGGCCCCACAAAAGTGACTCAGCAGTGGGACAGGGTTGCCAGTCAGGACCTGGCTGTATATTGCCTCAGGCAACCTTCGTAGTCTTCCCTCCGCTGCACTTCTCGTCTGATAGCTGGAAACAGTCAGACGTGGAGGGACAGAGAAGAAATAGGGAGCAATGGGTTCTCTGTGACCAACCACTCTGGCAGATAGACTATGGAACCTGGAGAAAATATTGTCCACAAAGCCTCTGCAATGTGAATGGGGCTGTGCAGAACGTATCTGGTATTGGCTGTGAGACCTGAAGCCTACACATCCAAGACAAGCCAGATGAGATTGATCTATATCATGGAGGCGCCAGGCAGTGCTCTTGGTTGTAAGCACCAGAAATTGTTCCTAGATCATTTAAGCTGAAGATCAATTTGTTGGTAGGCTATTGGTTAGCTTGCAGACCTGACCAAAAAGCAGGAGGATGAAATGAGCAGAAGAATCTGGAGAACACCAGCACAGATAAGGTCATGTTGCAAGACCAGCCTGGTTACAGCAGCCCAGGGGCTGCCACCTCTGAATACTGTCACTGCCACTGGGATGGTACTGCTAAACAATGGGTATCACCCACTACCCTGGCTCCCACCAAGCTCCACTCAGGAACACAGAAAGGGGCCTCAGATGTGGGGTAGCCAAAATATAACAAGTGTCTCCTTGCATTGGTGAGCACACTGGGTAATATGTTCGTTGTTCATGTAGTTAAGGGGGTTATATGAAACCTCAGAAGAGTTACAGATACGGTGGGAGATGCATAATGGCAGATATGGCTGTTTTTAGTCTCCCTTGGTATCCTCAGCCCCTGTCATCCTCAATTAGCTCAAGGTTAATGCCCTATTGTCACCCTTCTCTTTCTCCTCCGTCTTTCTATTTTTTTCATAACAACAACGTCAATAGTCATGTGTTGAGCAACCATGCAATTCGTTAGATAATTTACATTCCTTGTTTTATGCAATCACCACGGAAACTCATGAAGCAGGTATGATGATTCCCATTTTCAGGTAAGGAAATTAATGTTTTAAAAGTTAAGCAACTTCCCCAAAGTCACCCAGCTAACCCATGATGAAAGTGGGATTTGCACCCAAGTCTGGCTGACTCCAAAGCCTGAGGTTTGGATGGTGTAAAAACCCCCTTTCAACATCAAAAAATTCATAGATACCAGCAAGACAATAGTACTTATGGTATGTGTTAATTAAAAAATACGTAATGGCAAAAGCAATGCTAATTCAGTATAAATTCAGGTCTATTTTATGAATCCCAGTAGTATCTACACACAGTGTTTTATTAATTACAATAGGATCTACATGCATTTGAAAAACATATGTGAAGGATATTTTACTAATCTAGTCTTTCACAAGGCCCCTCCCACATACTCCTTATAATAACCACCAGCTAGTGGGCAGGTACGTGACCTGAGTTGGGCCAACCGGTTCAGGATTTGATATGAACCATAAATCATGAACGACTGTGCTAAACCCTACAATGCTTGGCTCCCGTAAAATGCACATAATAAATGTTGAAGGAAGGAAGGTTGGAAGGGAGGGAGAGAGGAAAAGAGGAAAGGAGGGCATGGAAGATCCAGGGCAGGTGCAGTCAGGAGAAATCAGCAGAAGAAGCTAAGCCGACTTGAAGCTTTAGGCTAACAGGTTGTTTGTGTCCAAAGGTCAAGTCTAGAAAAGTCAGCTCCTGCTGGAGTAACAGTCTGGCTTCACAGGTCCTGGCAGGTGAAACAAAGCAGGAATCTACGACCTTAGGAGGAAACTGGGGACCAAAAGGTCAGGGAACCAGGAAAAGCATCTAAGTAATTGAGCAAGAGTGAGGGCACTGACAAAGAAAAAAAAAAGCATTAAACACCAAACCCACCACCCACCACCCATTGCCTGCCATCCAACACAGCGTTTCTCTCACCATCTGGCTAAGGAGCAGAGCAGGTTTCAGAGTTCAAGACAGTCTGAGCCCTTATGTACCTCCTGGAAGACAGCATTTCCTGGACTGTGTTCTGCACACTGGTTAGGTTTCCATGCACATTCATCCTAACATGGTCAATGGAAGTATTTTTAATGCTGTTGTTTCATCTCTTCTGGAGAGCTTTCCTTGACACTTCCCCATCCCAAGCCCACTTCAATCCCACGCAATCCCAGTTGGCTGCCACATCTCCAATGTCAAGGTGAAGAAAGTGCATTTTGAACCAGACTGCCTGGGATTGAATTCTGGCTCTGCCAATTACTAGCTGTGTGACACTTGGCAAATAACTTAGCATTTCTGTGCCTTGACCCACCTACCTGATAGGGTTGTTAGGAGAATTAAGTGATTTAATACATGCAAGCACTTAGACTAGTTCCTGGAAGAAAGGAGACTTTGAGTGTCTGCTCTCATAACCCCCACACTGTCCAATCATTATCATTTTGTACACTTGTACGTTAGACTGTACAATTTGAGAGCAGAGGTTGTGCTTTTAGTTCTGTGTTTCCTGTGTCTAGCACAGTGCCTGACACTTGCTGGCTACACCATATAAGCGGTGAATAAATAATCTTTTGTCATTTTGAGAGAAACCAAATGGAGACCAAAACTTGTTGTCTAGCAAATTCTAGTAAATTGAGAGAAAACAGCCAATGATTTTAAAAAAACAATAACAAACAAACAGCAACCAAAAAAAAAAAAAAAAACAGTTCACGTGTGAATCTACAACTGAGAGATATCTGGTTCCATATCCCACTGTCAGTTTCATCCTTCCAAGTCCATCACTATGAAACAAATGATAATGCCTTGTTTAATTTGAGCATCTTCTTTTAATGGGGAATTGATTTTCCCTCCCTTAGCAAAAATTTGCAGTGGCCTTACAAAGGGGAAAATAAACCAGTACATTCACATATCAAATGTTTTGATTTTCAGTTATAAAATTTGTCTTTCTAAGACATTCTAGAAGTGGCAGCACAATGGAAGCCTGGCTGCAGGATCTGTTTTAAATGGTCTCAGCAGCTCAATTTTCTAATGTTCAATTCTTGGGCAAGCCTTTCTCAATTGTGCGGGAGTTCCAGAATGCCTGGACTTTTATCTACCTTCTTGGTTTGGGGGAAAGAGAGCTGTTTTGATTCCCGAGCCTAGGTTTTCTTAACAAAATGATTGTCAGAAATGCCCCTGCTCCGTGCCCTTCCCCTTTCCTGCTCCAGCCATGAGGAGAGAGGCATCATTTAATGATTCTTACTTTTAAAGGAATAAAAAAAATAAGCACAGAAAGTAGTAAAAGTGGGAAGATCTCCAAAAATCATAGCCCCCATTACTGTGTGTTTCTAATTCTAGACACAGACAGAGCTGCAGACCTAAAGGAATTTGTTCTTAACAATTTAAGCAAGATTCTTTTAAGTTAATCATATACCACGAACCTTTAAAACAGCCATTTCCAGTCTGCAAACCATTTTTACAGTTCTCTGCTTGTCTGTTTTGCCTTGCGGTGACAGACTTATCTCTCTCTGTCCTTGTCCTAAACTCAGATATGACAGTGGGGATGGACAAAGATGCAAAGAGAATTATCAAATATCAAAGAAAAAAATACCAAAGGCTGTGTTTTCCCCCGTAGGAGTTTTCAATTCACCTGGGACATGTTCTGTAGTGTTCGGTGCGTTTCAAATTTAAAACCACCACAGCCACAAAACTCTAAAAAATATCTCCTGCATGTTTGTGTGTGCATGCATGTGAGTGTGTTTGTGTTGTTTTTGGTTTGGGGGGGCAGTATTTTCTGGGGTTTTTTGTTTGTTTTTTGCTTTGTTTTTTTGTTTTTGTGAAATACAAGGGAGGATGTTTAATGGCCTACTTCGGCACCTTCAGAATGGCTGGCTCTGTTCTTAGCTTTGAAATGGCTGTTATCTCTAAGCAAGTCACCCTAGTAATCTACCCTGCTGTTTTCTCAACTCTAAAAACGGAACGCACTTGCGTTCAGTCCCATAGATAAGGCACAAGGGCTATTTAAAAAGTTAGCCAATCTGTCGCCTCCCAGGGGCTTTATGCAAGGTAGAAAACGTTAATATTCTAAATAGTTCTAGCCCTCTGGCCTGTGCATGTTTCGAGCTGCTTCATCATCCGTACAGAGCCTTTTCTTTAATCTTTCCCATGAGCGTGTGCGCAGGTTCAAACGGTGATAATTACCATAAAACAATTGTGTTGTCCTTCTCCCAATAAAAATCGCTCTGTTAATCAGCCAACTTGCAGCCCCCTTGTCTGAGGACCCTTATGCCAAACTGGCAGGGTAGAACATGGCTGCAGATAAATTAGCCCATGTGTGATTGCATGCGAAAACACATTGACTTAGGGGTTTTTTTTTCTCTCTCCCGTTCAACCTGACAAGTTGTCTAAATAGGCTTTTGCCTCGACCTGACAGCTCGTGGACAAGCTGTGTACAACAGGCCATTAAAACTCAATGCTGTGAACATGGAGAGTACAAAACACAGACAAAGGGATACGATTGAAAGATAAAAGGATGAACAAAGAAAGTGGGAGGGTTATGGAGGGAGGGTCTGAAGAGTTACTTTTTAACTGTGCTTTCAGACTTTGTCACAGGATGAATTCTCTGAAGCAGACCCTGAGATGGAGTTTGGGGTGAAAGCTATTTATGAGGGATCAATGCCTATGGAAGGAAGGAGGAAGAGCAGGATTGGGCAGAGGGAGAAGTTGAGCTGTGATGCGAGCTGGACAATGTCTCAGCTAAGCCTCCCTCCCCTGGCGGGGCTCTGGAGTGATCCTTGTTGGGCTAAAGTGTTGGGACCTTTCTCCCCCCACCCCCCACCCTTTCATTAGCCATCGCAAGGGCAGGGGCACACTCTCAGGCTGAGCTGGCTTTCTGCAGCTGAGGGAAACCCTGGCAGAGTTGATGGCCATGGTACAAAGTTTTTCTTTGGAGGATGATCTGGGCCAGCATCTCTGTGTCTACCACAGAGATACAATTGCCTATGTGATCATAACCCAGCTCTCTCTGTCTCTATAGTCATTTCCTAGCCCAGATCAAGTTATAAATCTCCTTTGACCACAGCAGAATAACAGCTCCTATTATTAAGCACTAATTAGCCCCATGCTACAAGCTATACCTACTTTATCTCATTTAATTCTCATAACAACCCAAAGAGGCAGGTATTCTTATAATCCCCATTTTGTAGATAAAGAAACCAAGGCCAAGAGAGATAAGCTGTCAAAGGTCATGTAACTGGTAAATGGCAGAGCTGGCATGTGGACTCAGGCTATGGTTCCACAGTCCACTTGTTTAACCATGACATTTATTGATCGGAACAGATGCAGGTCTGTAGGCTCCCACTGCGATTCCTTCCTTGACCTTTAGCTGCAAGAATTCAGCAGAAAACACTTCCATTAGGACTGACTGTTAGAGCTCACATGAGAGCCTATTTCTTGGACTGAGAGAAACGGCCATGAGTTCCTGTGGACCTTTGCCTCTCTCTGACTGCCAGACCCAATACATGTTTTATGGAGCATATACTATGTTCTACTGTCTCTCTTGAAATTCCTGAGGAAGCTGAGTGTGAAAGAGAGATTAGTATGCAAGAGATTTATTAGAGCATGCTCTTGGTATCAACACCTGGGGAAGGAACAGAAGGCAGGAGTGGGCAGATGGAAAAACTGGGCTGCCCAGAGCAGGCCTCAGCTGACCTCACAGGGGACTCTAGAGCTAAAATGGCTCATCAGAGTTGTTCTGAGTTGGAGAAAGGGGGCTGAGCCTTTATATATTGTGCCAGTCATTGTATTTGCAATGAAGCGAATAGCAAAGTTGGATTCAACCAAGGGCTGTCAGCTGCCAAGACCCCAACACCTGGAGGAATAAGTGTGTCTTTCTTTAAAGGAGATCCAGGTGGCCAATCACAGCATCCACTACGGCTATTTTCTTTCAAATACTCCAAGCGTTAAGTATTGTTAGTCCCATTTTATAGGAGGAAAAAACAAGGGCAAGTCAATGTAATGACTTATCTATCCAGAGATTTGTAGGTAGAATTTAATTATCAATCCATTCATTTAACAAATATTTATTGAGCACCTTCTGTGTATCAGGCATTGTGATGGGTCCTAAGAATTTAATGGTGAATGAAAGAGGACTCTTGACCTCATCCTAATAATATTTTGGTGTTGACAGACAATAGTAGATATTGTAGATACAGAAACAATTTTATATGAGTTTGTCTATTTCTTTAGAATAGCTATCTAAATATTTACTGGGTCAGGAGAAGGAACATTTAAAGCCCATTAATACATATTGCCAAACTTCTTTCCAAGAGAGTCAAAAAATTATAAATATGCATTCCTAAAATTTTGAGAACAGTAAACGGGAAAGCAACTGGGCCATGAGATGTCTTCTTAGAATAATAAGAAAGTGTTTGGTATAAATCAATCTTAAACTAGTCAGTTTTCATCTGGAATCTCAAAAGGCATTGCCCATAATAACATCTAATTCTTCATCATTTGAAGAATGCTGTTGATAGCATCAGCAGTCACAACAAAAACCAATCCATGAATCACTAAACTTTTACCAAACTCCTATCTCATTAACCCATTTCCTATTTAAGAAATTGTTTAAGAGATTGACTCAATTACTTCCAGATGCAGAGTGAATAAATAGTATAGCTATACCAGGTCTCCCATACCTAGGAATTTTATTGTCCAATAATTTCATTCTTGGCTATCTGTTGAACCCTGGCACAGTCGAAAGGTTGGCAAACTTACCACCCACAGATGCCAGTGCTATCTTGATGACCCTGACACGTAGATACCTCGACCCTTCTGTGCCTTGGCACCATGGCTTTTCTTTGGATAGGAAGAAGAGAAGGAGGAGGGAAGAGTTGCCTCCGCTCTAGATTCTGATTCAGTAGGCCAAAGGTATAGCCTGGTATTTGCATTTTGGAAATGTTTTCCCCACTCTCATACCCCCAAATGAAAACCATGGCTTTATAATCTAGAACTTTTCCTCTCACTACCCCCTGTAGTGTCTGGTGTTCTGTTCCATCGCAGCAGGCAAGGATTTTGTTAGCTGATTCAAAAATCTAGTTGGAGCTCAGGTTTTAATGGATGATCCTGAATCACATTAATATCCCTCTGAGTTAACATCTGTAAGTCTAGTGTGTTTGAGGCCTGATCAGTGGCTGCATTGTTCAGACATTAATGGCAGATTCAAGTCACAGTGGGTTTCCTATAGACAAAAAGACATCCAGTTTCTGAGACTCCTAGAATAGTGGACATGATAAGGGGTATAAAAAAGTGATATTTCAAATGCCAGGTGAGATGGACTAGAAGCAGGTCTTATCATCCACTACTTGGCAAGGAAGAGAAAAAGTGGCCTTCTCGAAAAAATCACTCAAGTGATAGACAAACGTGTCTTTGTGTGACAAGGATGGTGCTCATCTGGCACAGGGAGAAAAAGCCAGAGAATTCTACAACTTGTGGGTAAATATAGAACTATCAGGACAGTAAGAAAAAGGATTGAAGCTGAAGCAAATATTTACTCAGAAAAGACCAACAAATTGTGCAACTTTTTTATATCACCCGAGCTGAGCAAGACTTGCTCAGAGGGAGAGTCAGGGATAAACCCTACAATTGTAAGTAGCAGGGCAGAAATGATCACAGTGTCCCAGATCTCAAAGTGAAGCACTTATACTGTTATTTTCCATTCCTTCACATTATTTTAGAAAAATCCTTGCTTGCCAGAAAGATGTATATTTGGGAAAGAGTGGTCCAGAGGCCTGTTGATGGCCTTAGGTTTTCAAGAGTGAGCCCTCAGGGAAAGTGTTCAGTACAGTGTTCTGGGATTTCTTACTACCATGAGCAGGTGGCTTGTTTCACTAAAGAATGATAAATTCAACAGACATAGCAACCAAAGTTCTGAACAGAAGCAACTTCCATTCACATTCCCAAGTAGACCTGGCCACATGCACCAACTGCCTTGTGTGGACACCCACCTCCGTTTTTCTTCAGGAATCTCAATCACGTAAATATTGCAGCTTGTGTTCAAATACCTTTTAGGCTTACAAAGTACATCCAACATATATTTAAGCCTCAAAACAACTCCATGAGGTATGTCTCATATACCCCCGTTTTACTAATGAGGAAATGAAGGCTTACCCAGGTTAAGTGACCATCTAAAATATTCGCCTGCATACCCACTTCCAATAAGGTTGGAGTCCTTTTCTGTAGCCTAGACCTTCCACAGACAACAAGTATTAACAGAAGAGTGGAACAAAAATACAAAGAACGTGATTGAAGGCCTCAGAGAACTTCCAAAGCAGCAGGGACTTGAAAGGCTGAGATCCCGGAGAGAAGGGAAATGCATTGAGAAGAATCTGGCATTGTGCACCCAATTTTCCCCTTGAGGAATCCACTGATTCATAAGAAGCTTGGAGCCAAGAGTCTCAGAAGCCAAGTACAAAGTAGCAACTAAGACACTAGGAAGCCAAATGGAGTTTTTGGAAGTCTCACAGCATGGGGAGGCAAAACCTGAATTTCAGGGCTACCCAGTAGGCCAGAACTGGAGGGGCCAAGATCTCAGAAAGAAGGGAAACACAATGAAGTGAGCCCAACATTCTCTGAGGCATTTGACAAGAACGATGCCCTTCCCTTCCATATAAAGATACAACAAGGCTGAAAGTAAAAAGATGGAAAAAGATAATGCCATGCAAACAGTAACCGAAAGAAAGTTGGTGTGGATATGATAATAGCAAATCAAGTAGACTTTAAAGCAAGAAGCATTACAGAGATAAAGAAGGATAAAAAGGGTCACAATCTGCCAGGAAGATAAAACAGTCCTGTATGTATATAATAACATAGCTTCAAAATACAAAGCAAAAATTAACTGAAATAAGGAAGAAACAGACAAATCCACAATCATGGTGGGGAATTTTCTGAAATAAAGAAGAAACAGACAAATCCACAATCATGGTGGGGAATTTTAAGACAACTCCCTTATTTTTGAAAATCCAAAACCACCAGCAAGCCTTTGGAACACCCTTTCCCAAATTCACACCTTTCTAGCAAGCAGGAATTTATCCAAAAAGAATTCCAAGGAATGAAAAATGTACATATATATGCTTCATTCTGAGACCTGAATCACTGTTATACTTCTGTGTTGTTAGTTATTTCCTCTACAACTGATAGACAAAAAACAGACCAAAAAATCAGGAACAATATGGAAGATTTGAATCACACAAATAACAAACTTAATTGATATAGCTATGTTGTATGCACGCGCGCGCGTGTGTGTGTGTGTGTGTGTATCAGTGTGCATGAAACATTTACCAAAATTAAATATAAATATATGCTTGGGCCATGAAGCACATCAAAACAAATTTTGAACAATTGAAATCACTTTGATTACGTTCCCTGAGCACAGCTGAATTAAGCTAAAAAGCAATTTAAAGCTATGTATAACTAGAAAATCCTCAAATATTTGGAAATTAAATACTATACTTCTAAATAACCCCTAAGTTAAAAAAAACTCAATAAAAATTAGAAAATACTTTTGAACTGAGTGATAATGAAAATACAACACAGCAAAATTCGTGGGACGCAGTTAAAGCCATGCTTACAGGGAAATTTTTAGCCTCAAATTCATAAATTATTAAAAAAAGGCTGAATATTAGTGATCTCATCATTCACTCCAAGAAGAAAAAAATACAACAAATTGAACTCAAAGAAAGTAAAAGGAAATGATAAAGATTAGCAAAAGAACATAACATACAATAGAGAAACTCAGCAAAGTCAAAAGTTGGTTCTTTCAAGACTTAATAAAATGGGCAAGACTGATGGGAGTTTTTTCCTAGTGATTCTAGCCCTAGAAAAGAAAATAATAATAATAATAATAAAATAAGGAAAAAACAGACTGATGGGAGTTTCACCAAGCTTACAGCAGAACCGTGACTTAAACCCAGGTGTTGACCAAGCACTCCTCAAGCGTCTTCTGTCACAGGAAGCCCTAGCGGGTTTGTGGGAAGGATGACTGTGCCCTGGTTTGGAAAGCTTGCAGGAAGTCCAGTTGGGGAGTGCCTAGGAGGCCGGGGGTGGGGTTGGGAGTGTGACTCAGTGCCCAGTCATAACACAGGAGATGAGGAGTCACTGGGCTCGCTCTCTGAAGGCTTCAACGATCAATCAGGAATGGAGTCTAAAACTGCCAGGAGCTCTTTTACCAAAAACGAACAATTTCACTGGCCTACAGCTTTAATTTTTTAGTTCCCTTCTCACGAAGTAACTGTAGTATCACATGGTTATGCACTAAATCTTTACATGGCACTATAATGGCTTATATTTTCACATCAGTTACCCTATTCAACAGAAGTAGTTCCCCACCACCATTTCCCATCAGGAATGGGACACCTAGCTGAGGGCTGTGATATTTTGCTAGGCTCCTTCCTGAGCTGAAAAAACTCAGGCAGTATTGGTTTCAGGCCTCTGAAAAGCTTGACCTTGAGCTAATGCTTCCTCGATTTCCATCTTTCAAAGGAATCCAAGTGGCTTTTGTAGACAGGAAGAAAACTATCATTTATTGAGTGCCTACTGTATGCCAGAGACTTTAAATTAATTAATGTAGTTAATTTTCACAATCCCTCTGAGCTATTTTTATTTCGTAGAGGAAAAAAAAAAAAAAGGATCAAGTGTTTAAATAGCCTCACCAGGGTCATAGAGCTTTAACTGGCAGTTTTACTTTTCTTTTTATGCCAAAGGTCACTTTCTTGAGAGATGATCAGGCAAAATAAGAGATTCGATCACAGTCAGAGCAATCTTGATTTCAGTTCTGAATCTGCCACTTAAACCATTGTGACCCTGGGCAAGTTAGCTGACCTCGATTGAAGAATAATGCTAGTACACTTGTTCCTGGGTATCTGCAAGGGATTGGTTCCACAACCCTTATGGGTACCAAAATCTGTGGATGCTCAAGTCTCTTTTATAAAATAGCATAGTATTTGCATATAACCTGTACACATCCTTACATATACTTTAAATAATCTCTAGATTACTCATAATACCTAATACAATGTGAATATTATTAATATATAAATAGCTGTTATATTGCATTGGTTTTTTATTTGTATTAATATTATTGAATTGTTATTTTTTATTTTTTTTCTTCAATCTGCAGTTGGTTGTATCTGCAGATGTGGAACTTGTGGATACGGAAGGTCAACTGTGCATACATCCTGGGATTGTGGAGAGAACTAAATGAGATAATGAGGATAAGTGCTAAGTACAGTGCTTGACACATACAATAAACGTTACTGCTCCTATTCCCACTCTTGCTACCGTTGCTCTTGGTGCGATATTGCTGCTATATTGCATTGCTGATCTGGCCTCTGCTGCCTCCATTTAGCTCAAATGCTGAACTGATGAGTGCACTAGCTTCATGCAGTGCTATTCTAAAGAGTCAAATCCACCAACCAGAAAAAGAAATGAGGAAGTTACAGCTGATGGTGAAGCACAGGCCTTCAGAGTCAGGTCCCATGGGTTTTGTTTTAACCACTGAGTCACGTAGTGAGCAACAATCACACGAACATTGGCCAGCTCTCTTGTTGTTCATCAGGGGTAAAGACACAAACAAACCCTCCTGCTTTGCACATGAAAATTCACCACCTGCTTTAAAACCTCCTTGGGGAAAAGGTTTAGAAACCATAATTAGCAATTTTTCTTGATGGAATCATTTCATTCTTCCATCAGGCTTTCCTTTTAACTTCTCACCTACCCAGCTGGTCTTTAAGTATATCTGAGCAGAGCATCCCAGGGAGGATAGACGAGAGGAATGATGTCCCTGATACAGAATACGAAAATGTAACTACAGTCATGCATCGCTTAATGACAGGCAAACATTCTGAGGAATGCGATTTCATCATTGTGTGAACACCATAGGCTGTACTTAAACCTAGATGGTATAGCCTACTCCATTATACAGCTCCATTATAATCTTATGGGACCACTGCCATATATGTGGTCCATTGTTGATCAAAATGTCATTATGAGGCACATCACTGTACTTGAAGAATAAAAAAAGAGTTCAGTTGGTGTGTCCTGGAGGTGTTCAGATGTTTGTCAAATGAATGTGAATGAACTGGCAGGCATTTTTGCAGTCTTTCATTGCATCCAAAACACTGCGACATAAAATCCAATTTTTAAAGCTTTTTGGCTTTGGCATTCTGTCAGGCCCATAAGGTTTCATGTGTGTCAGAAGCAGTAGTCCCTATCCTAAAAAAACTTCCCAACTCCACTCCTGGTAGTAGTGAGCAATGTGCTAGAGCTCCCAATTCCTGCTGGATTTGGCCTTTTGTAAAACTCATCACAATTATGGTTATTTATTTTGTGGCTGATTTCCTTGATAGGTCCAGCATGGAGCACAGAATTGGCACATACAGGATACTTGCGAAATACCAGCTGAATGAATGAATGAGCAAACGAGCTGCTTACTATCTAACAAACCAGTGCTTCGAGATGGTACATGTTGCAGATTTCAGCTTAAGTGCTACTGTACATTCTAGTTTCCTTTCCCAGATTTTACTTCCCAGGCAGGCTGAGGTGCACCTCTCCTACTTCGTTGAATTGAAATTATGAAACATGCATGTTAGTGTGAGACTGGCTCCCTCACGTAACTTTAAAACACCCAGTCCCACTGGTGCTGGGGTGTTCACAGGCTCCTCCTGCATTCCCTAGGTACAGAGACAGGAAAGTAAGCAGCTTCCTATCTGTCCACACAGTGACTCATCTTGCTTTAATGTTGCCTTGTCCTGTGCAAGTGTAGATCTGGCTACTAAGACAGTCACAGCCAGCAGATCCACCTCCTAGAAACCAAACACACATCTGGCAGTGCTCACTTGCTTCCATTTCCCAAAGAGAGGGGCAGATTATATAAATGCTGATTACGTCATGAGCTCTTGGTGTGGTGACATTTTACCGCCAAGCAAATAGACCTAGAATCCAGCAAGCTTCCACTAGATGATGCCTTTTATACATTTCTTTTCATTTCCCCCACAGGAATAGAGATGGCCAGAAAGCAGAGAAGAACTTAGATTAAAAGTGGTGGTCTAGAAAGGTAAGTGTCCCAAGAAGCAAGGCTAAGGGAGGGGCCAGCTGAGTGGAAGGGACATGATTACAAAGGAGCCTTAATGCTTTAAGCCTGTGCTGAGGCAAGTGCTGGTGTGGGAGCAGGTACACTCACAAGCTCATCACTCATCTGCAGGTCCAGACTTCTCGGGCTCATGGATGCATATGGACATTCTCATTCTTGACAAAGAATGCCCAGGAAGTTACCTGCCTTACCTCTAAAGGACTTTCTTTGTCATTGGCCTTGCAGCTCTTCTAATTTCACTACAAATAAAAGCCTGGCTAGGAAATATACGGTTGGTGCCCTACCCAGATCCCCTTTTCTGCAGGTGCATCCAGCTCCCAGCTGCTGCAAGCTGTTGGCTGCTGAGAGCTCACAGCTGCAGCCTTCTCTGGAGAATTGTCCTGAGCTAACAGGAGTGGAGTCACCAGTTCAAGAGTGCCCCGCCCCTGGCAGTCTGCAGCCAATGACTGACCGACATGGGGGTATAAAAAGCCAACTTCCTTGCTTCAATGTGGAACAACTTTAGTGCCATTTAGGTTCCAAGGGCCACCATGGAACCAGGCTAAAGCTGGACTCCAGCTAAACCACATCTTGTTTCGCTCCTTCCCCTGCCCTTTCCTGCTTCCAGCCCTCCCACCCCACCCCTAGAACACTCTTTCAACTGAACTTAAACAAGAATCTCCATCTCAGGCACTGTTTCTAGGGTTCAAGACTTAAGATAGGCATTAATGCAACTAGCACTCAATAGCACTTACCACGTGCCAAGTACTCTTCTAATAGCTACACATGTATTAACTCATTTAGTCCTCACAAATCTACCCCTATGAGGTCACTACTTTCTCTGCTTGGCAGCTGAGGCAACTAAAGCACAGAGATGTCAAGTAATTTGTCTAATGTCATACAGTAAGTGAGGGAGCCACGATTTGAAGCCAGGCAGTCCAACCCTTAAGTACAATTCGTACTGATTCTCGTACCTCTCTTTTAACACCTACCTGCTTGTGTTCCCTTTCAGAAAGCAAGTTTAGCTCTCATTCCTTCTGCAAGCTTTAATATCCAGAGAATCCAGGACATTTTGAAACTATAATCTTGAAAAAAAAATCTCAATAACCAGAAGTGTTTCTTCTAGTTGCACCTCCCCCAATCCTGGCCAGCATTATGGAAAGATAAATTTCATCCTTGAGCAGATGCTGAGTGCTCTGCACTGCTGTGGCTACAGAAAGTATACTACTTAAGAGAAAGTAGGAAAAACAGCTCCAGAGAACAAACTTTTTCAGGTCAGATCCCACTAAAGCACACTCAGATAGTCACAGTGGTGGTGGCTGAATATTACCCAAGGTAGGGGGATAGAGGAGGATGATATAACAGCAGAATGATAGAGCCCAGAGCTCTCATGTACGCTAATAAGAGTGTAAATTGCTGCAACCACTTTCAAGAACTGTTTGGGAGCATCTACTAAAGTGGGATATACACAAACTTATGACCCAGCAATTCTACTCCTAGGAATATACTCAACAGAAATGGATACATAGGTTTAACAAAAGGAATATTTAAAGTACCATTAACTGTAACAATGAAAAAAAAATAATAGAAACTACCCAAAGTCCCATCAAAAGTAGAAAGGATAAACTGTGGTATATGCACCCAATGGATGCATCTATGGCAATGGGAATAGCTAAACCACAACTATACATGTAAATATGATGAATTTCATAAACATGATGTTGAATGAAAGAAGCCAGACACAAAATACATACTAGATGATTCCATTCATATTAAATTCAAAACCAGACAAAACTAATCTATTGCATTAGAAGACAAGGTGGTGGCCACCTGTGGTGGGGGAAGTGACTGGAAGAGGCCATGAGGAGGTCTCCCAGAGTGCTGGTCATGTTCCGCTTCATGATCTCGGTGCTGGTTTCATGGGTGTGTTGACTGTATGCAAATCCATCAAATTGTACACTTAAGATTTGCGTACTTCCTATATGGACCCTATACTTCAATAAAAAGCTCAAGAAATGATAGAGGACAATTTTGTTGATAGAGAAAGAAAACCTCCCCACATAGGCTATTTTTTTTCCACAAGGAAAATTATTACAATTGTGATCAAAGCAGTTTTTCTTACCAAGTAATCATGCTTGTGAGTTTAAATTCCTTAGGGAGGGAGGTATTTGGTTAGTCTCTCAGAGATCTCTCTTTATTTCTCATATTCTTCCCTACACTGATTTCTGGAATGTTTTCCGTATCCCAAAGCACTGGGTCTAGGCCATTTACTCAGAGGCTGGAAAATAGTCAAAAGAGGCAATCATGAAGCAACAGAAGAAAATATCTGTCCCGCCCCATCCGTGTTTACCCAGGGCCTGGGTTTATGATGAGGATGCGTGTGCAGAGCAGGGAAGGCTGTGTTAAATGAAGCCAGAGCCAAAGCAGCAGGGGGGCCCAGGCAGACAAGGGTCTCTTTCCAAGGCTCATCCGGGGCTGTCCACTCTGATGGTGTTCCCCATGCTCCCTTCTTCAAGGAAATGAGCAACCTCAAAGAGATCAACAATCTAGCTTCCAATAACCCCGTCAATTTATTTCAATACACAACAGGGTCCCTGATGTGGAAAAATCAGATTTCTAGGCCTCTTCGACATCTGTTTCTGGCAATCCCAATGTGTTATCTTTTTTCATTGCAAAAAGCGGCTGGTGAGTCGTCATGCCATTTCATTAAAAAAAAAAAAGATCAAGTAAAATACATAGGGGTTTCTGAGAGATTATTTATGACTTCGCTAAAGAGAAGCTGAAAGAAATAGTCTCCCCTTCACCACATGAAAGACCTTTCTCCTCTGTTAGCATGAAAATAGAGTCACATTTGAAAAAAATGTGAATGTGCAGTAATAATTTGTCAGAAATTACCTCTGTCCTTTGCCTGTAGGCTGGGGGGTGTCCATGTGTTCATGTGTTTGCTTCACAAACATTTATTGAACACCTACTATGTGTCAAGCATTGTTCTGGGTACTGAGGATAAGGCAGTGAATTAGACAAAGACCCTATTCTCTGGAAGCTTAAATGCCCCATTAAGGACCTACTTGGAACAGGACAAAGTGCTGTACCAGGGCCATGCTTCTCCAGCATAGGTTGGATCCTCTTTAGCACAGAGGATTTCACTCAGAAAACTGTGCCAGCTCTCAATCTTCCTGCCACCCAGCATTCCCCGCCCACAGTGGTTGCCGTTCAGGACACTTTGCAGGCTTTTCCCTCATGATATAACTGTGGATGTAAGCAAACACGAAGCATGTTTGTAATAGCAGGTCCTGCATGATCTGGCCCTGGCCAACAAATCCAACCTCATCTCTTAACACCTCCCTCCCGTTTTGCTCACTGTTCTTGGGTCACACTGGCCATCCTTCTGATCCTCAAACATGCCAAGTTTTCTACCACCTTACACCTTAGGACCTTTCTGTTAGCTGTTCTTCCAGCCTGGATTCTCTTACCCCAGATTTTTTCAGGAAGTAGTTCAACAATACCTTCTCGTTACTGCAGTATCAGCTTAAATGCCACCTGACAGAGAGGCTTTTCCCGACCATCACCTAAATTAGCCCTACTCCATCAATTCCTATCACAGTATCCTGGGATTTCCTGCTGTCTAGATGTGTGTATTGTCTGTCCCCTTGCACCCCGTAGAGTGTAAGTGCATTAACAGTAGGGACCAAATCTGTCTAGTTCACCTGTGTTCTCAGAACCTAGAACAGTACCTGGCATGCAGTAGGTATTCAATACATATTTGTTTAACAATCTAATAAATAAAATGAATGGCAGAATATTAGAAATAATATAAAAGTCCAACAACTGGAGATTTGTTAAAATAATTATGGTAAATCTCTACAATGGGCTACCATCTAGCAATAAAATTGATGTTGTAAATTAATGTTTAAAAAACTACAAAATATGATCTATATGTGGCTCATGTGATCAACTAGTAAGTCACGAAATAGTATATTCTATTACATACTATTTCATTACAAAGTAGAATAGAAAATGTTAGAGTACACCATGTATTGTAAAGACAAGTATTGGGTGGATATGTGTGAGTGTGTTTACTGGGTAGCAATATAAATTTCTTTTCACTATGGATCATTGTCAGAAAAATTTGGAAATCACTATTGTAAAATATTAATGACAAAGAAATATATTCATAGTGCATTAAGTGGAAAAATGTAGATTGCAAAAGAACAAAGACAGTATATGTATATAAGATAACATATTAGGCTGACATATTATTAACTTTAAAACAAAGCATAGATAGGCATAGAAAACTAACTTTAAAAAAATAACCAAAAGGTAGAGTAGATTTTTCTGGGTTATTTCATTGTTTTCTTCTTTGTATTCACCTTTTTAAAAAAAATTATCTACATTGAATATGTGATTTTTAAAATGCAAGGTATTTCTAGAAGATATTGTATAATACCCTTTAGAAAAACAGGTTTTTCTTTGATAAAAGTATCTCAATGGCAATGTCGTAAATTATTGCAAATAAGCTTTTAAGTGCCTATAGAAAGCATAATTATGACTGGGAGTTCTCTACACAAAGTGTTTCATCTCACATTATCTTGTCTACTCTCCATAATGATACAAGGGAGGAAAGACAGCATTATCCTTATTCACAGAAGAGAAAACTGAGGCCCTGAGAGGTTCAGTGACTTGTTCACAGTCGTAATGCAAGTTAGTGGTTGGTCTAGCAAAAAACCCAGAACCTCTGATTGCTAATCCACACCCTACAATTCACCGCTTTTGTTGTAATGTAGATACTTTATTGTGTTATGTGGGACATAGTCATCTTTTTTTCACCTGTCATGAAGAAGTGAGGGTTCCTTCTCTTGTTCTCTGTCCTTCTAGGTTCTTGATGCTGCCAGCTTTAGAGAATGGCTTGGCCACTCTCTCAGCCATATTCCTGTCCCTAGGGCCACCAGGGTATTGCCATTTCTGTGCATTCATTTCATACATTGGAGACACTATAATGTGGGGATTAAGAGTCGCCAAGGTTTAAATCCCAGTTCTGCCACTTACTATCTCTGCAGTCTTGGACACGTTGTTTAACGTCTCTGGGCCTTGATTTCCTCATCTATAAAGTAGGGATGATGGTGATAACAATTGTTTTGACTCCATAGGGTTGTTGTAAGCATTAAGTGAGTTAATACATGTAAAGGACTTAAATAGTATCTGACATCACACTCAATATACATTATTGCAAAGTATTGCTGTTGTTATTATTATTACATAGTTTTGGAGCACAGTATGGCCAAATCACTTTAATGTTGTATCCTCTGATTCTCCTCATTTTCTTCCTCTCCCCACACCCAGAGTAGAATTCCCTCCATCACCCTTTTAGTATTGTCACTGATTTTGAAATTCTTTTTTTATTCCAAAAAAGCTCCTGATTTCTGTCTCTTGTGTTTGATGCCGTGGCTGCTGATACTGGCTATTTCCTACATATACACATGTATGAGTCCCACTGAGGAAATGAAAGCATCCAAGAAGAAAATTGGTGGCTGTCTCTCTTATGGACATTCTCAGCTTGCCTCCCAGTCACCCGTTACCCCCTCTTCCAACCACAACCCAGGTTTTTATTTGGGCATAAATCCCACCTTCAAGCTTAAGTGCAAATGATCTAGTTGGGGCTCCACCTCTCACACCAGGGCGTAAAAAAGAGAAAGAGAGAAGGAGTCACTTTTTCATAGCTCCTGTCTTGTAGTTTCCCTCTGATTGGACTAGCAAGATTTGGAACTAAGAAAATGAGGAGAAATCACTGCCAGTGCCCTATCACCTTCTGAAGTCTCAGAAGAAAGCCAATGGTTGGAGGAGAGTGAAGCTGAGTCTCCAGATGGAGAGAAATGGGACTTGGCAACAGCACTGGAGCCCCTGGATCAAGCCTTACCTAAAGCCAGCATCCACCTGGAACTTAGTTATGCAAATGAACACTTTCTCTAATTACCCCTTAAAACAGTTGGGGTTGGGTTTTTTAATGCTTGAAAAGAGTCCTAGCTGATAAATTTTTGCTACAGAAATGTCTTTGGAACCATTAGTAAAAACTAGCTGAGATAGCTCACAGAAGAATGGAGCAAAACACATGCCTGAGGCAAATTAAACATAAAATGTGGCAAATAGGTATTCTAGCCTCTAAAGCATCTCTGGGAAAATTCAACTCAGATGTTCTTTGTATGACTCCAGCTTCCATCTGCCTTCATTTTATTTGAAAAATGCACTTTTTTATTCAAAGTTACTTAAGGACTTTTCACCTAGGCTAGTTAGATCGCCAGCCCCCCTCCCAATGCCAAGAGAACATCAATTTCAGCAAAGGCAAGAAGCAAAGGTGGTTGTAACAGAATCAGAAACACAATGGAGTTGTTTACATTAAACGTGCAAAAAGCCCAGCATCTGGCTCCCTGAGAATTAACAGATAACAGCTGTCCAAGGCCAGAAAGTGGTGGCCCCCATAAGACCACTGGGTTCATTGTTTCATCTTAAAGTCCAAAGCCATTTTGGCCTATGCCTGTGGTCCTGAGAGGCACTGGATTGGCTGAGTTCACAGCATTAAATCTATTGCATACAAGTGGGAATCTGGGATATTTGTATAGTGGACTATAATGGGCAACCTCATAAGAGAGTGAGTCACCATCGTTGGAAGTATTTAAGCAGGGTCTGGATAGCCTTCAACAAGGGAAGAGAGAATTCCTGCACTGGGAAAGTGTGTGTGTGTGTGTGTGTGTGTGTGTGTGTGTGTGTGTGTGTGTATGAGCACACAGATAATACACAGTTTTGAAAAACAAGAAACTGTAAAGTTGAGGGAGGAAAAATTGGATTTTTGTTGATTTTAGATTGAGCCCTCTCCCACCCCTAGCTCCCACCCTTCCCCCACCCACATGCCACATGGTCCCCCTGACATGCAGAGAAGTTGCCCCTGCCCAAAGCCAGGCACTTCTATTCCTAAGAGTGGCTGGTAGACCAGAATGGCAGCCATCTGGGAGAAAATGCAAGTCATCAGGGACAGGAAAAAGAGGCTGGCTCGCCCTACTGGCTTTTCACCTTTTCTCTACTTCCTAAACCACCTTCTTGGCTGCTTGTTGGCGGGTGTGAATTGGAAAGGCTGTTTGGGGTGTGCTGTGAAGACCAACCCCACCGCGACTCTGAGTCACTCACAGGCTGTGCTCACACACCAAGCTGGGCGACCTATGGATGGGCTGTCCTGACTAGAGAGCCTTGGCACAGCCATGCTTTCCTATAGAGGAAAGAGCAGAGAAATACCAGGCTTGGGGCTGCTTTCCAGTGGCCCCCACACTTGAAATCCCAGAGGATTGGATTGGTGCAATGAACCACGTGCATTGCCCAGAGAGTTCCAAAGAAGGGACCTCTGTGTGGAGGTTGAGTGCAGTTTCATTTTGCAATCCCAGAAGCATGATGGTATCCATTTCTGAAATTTGCTTTGGGGGCCCAGAATTTTAATTTAAGACCACCTGGGTTTCTTCTGAGTATTGAATAGAGATGAGAAAAGCAGCAAGTGTCGGGCGGGTAGCGAATGGCGAACTGAGAGGTTGGGCTGTTCTCAGACGAAAGTGGAGGGTCTCCCATAGTTTCGGTGCATTTCTGTAAATGAGAAATGGATCTTCCCCCTCCTGGTGAACACAGGCAGGATCCCTCCTCCCTGGACTCAGCCTGGGAGGGTTTTTAAATCATTAGCCCCAGTTTGATAATAAATTACAAACACAGCTTTATTTTTTCTGAGATAGAAGTGAGGGACTGATGTATGTGTGGTGGGGATAGGGGTGTTAAAAGAAAATAGATGTTCCATTAATTCTCCAAATATATCTTAAAAGTGGTCTCAGTAAACCTTATGACTCAAAGGCATTTAATTAACAAACTCTTCCTCAGAAGTTCGTAACTTCATCAGTGAACTGTGTGAGAGAAACCTTGACAACAAATGTCCAGGTGGGTTTGTGTGCTCTGTCCAGGGATGTCAGCCAGTGTGCTAGGCCTCAGGAGCTATGCATGGAATTTAACAAAAAGAATACTGCTTACATTTCTAATTCCACACCCAAGCTGTATCCAAGAAAGCTAAGGCCAAGTGATTACCCCGACTTTTGGGAATAACAAAGATAATCAAGTTGGGTAATTCCAGGCTAAAAAGAAACGAAAAAAGGGGTTTTATCCTTTATTCAAATAATACAACCTACATAGATATTCATCCCATCAATCTACATAATTGTGGCTATACAGACTTAGTAATAGCTCCTTGAGAGTCTTAAAATTTTTCTCACATGAACTCAAAAGTTCCATTTTTGGTGGCTTAAGTTTTTCTTTAAATTGGGCTTTAAATTGATGGGTTTTGATTAAGACAGATTTATTGTAATTACAGTTGGGATTGTTAGAATGTTTTACTTTGTAACTGTAGATACAGTCAATACACTGTCCTTAATTAGTAGATGTTGCATCATTCATCTGTATTCTGTCTTGCGCCTGTTTCCTCTCCAACACAGGAATCTACCTACAAAACAAAATAGATATTCCTAAGTTATACTAATGACAGTCCTGACTTAGTGTAAATAGACAGAAAAGGAGTCCAAGCTCCTCATGACTGCAGCTGTGTCTTATACTTTAGTGGGTCTCCAGTGCCCATTACATTCCTCCGTGAAGAGCTGAAGCCTAATAAATATCAGTTAAATTGAATGCAGGGAATTTCATGAGCTCCAAGCCACTTGTGAGTCACCAGTGTCTATACAGCTAATTGGCAGTCACGACCTGGGATATAAATGCAACTAGGCCACATAGAGACTGTGAAGCCACCTTTCTTCCATACTAAGCTTTCTCCAAGCATGGCCCACCAACCAGCAGCATCAGGATAACCACGCGTTAGCTAAAAATGCAGATCCCTGGGTCTCGTCATTAGCAAATCAGAATTTCAGGGATCAGGCCCAAGATACGGGGTGCTAAGTTGGAGGCCCTGGGCTGTACACCATGCATTGGGTGGGCACTTATGATAGAATGCTACTCCTGTTACAAGCTTGAACCCAAAATGAGTGATATGGACAAATCAAAGAGAAGCCAGAGGAAAGCTTGATTATAGGATGGACAAACAACTACTATAAGGAAATCCTAAAGGTAATCTAAACAGCAAGCCACAAGGTTTAGGAAGAGTCTCCAAGCACACCAAGGAATGTAGCTTTAGGGAGAGACCTAGGCTGAAGCACAGCTCTAAATTTGAGGCTCTGGAAGACAAAGGGGAGTATGGTGCTCTGGGAAACACGAAAACCTCAGATGTCTTCACATGCCATCAGGAGCAGGCTCGCCTCTAACATCTGCAGGACTGAGCCAAGAGTATAAACAGAGGCCCACATCCCATATGCCTGAATATTTAAAAGTTACGTATCAAGCTAACACATGTTTAAATAAAAAAAAAATTCTTTCCTTCCATCTTGACAAATAACCTGTCATAACAACTTGGAAGGCCAGGTGTGCATTTAGAGTTTAAGGGCTCGTCAGAGTCCCACACTGGAATTTGGAGGAGCAGAGAGAGCCAGCTGGCACTCAGCCACCCCCTTCTTCATCCCCCTTCCTGCAGATCCCCCAGCACTGAGAGAGCCTGGGGGCCCGTGTATGTGGCTATTTCAGCTGCCTCCCCAAGTTTCTTCCACAGAACTCACTGCTCTGCCCTCCAAACAGCCACACATAGCCACCCTTTAAGCCTAGAGGGACACCTACTAGCTGTACAGTCAGTCCAGGGTAGACCCCAGAAGCAGGCTCAGGACTTTTGGGCAGGACATTTAAGGGTCCAAGAACCCAGAGGATGTTCTAGAAGGTGGGCTAGTTCTGAGTGGGCACATCCTCCTGACCCTTCAGAATCTTCCTTGGCAGAGAGTGGTGTGGTCAGAGGAGAAGGCCTTGTAATACAATACAGCAAGTCCTAAAATAACATTGTTCTGTTCAATATTCTTTCATAATAATATTGATGAGAAAAAAAATTGATTCCCAGCCAGGGCCACTGTCTGTGTGGAGTTTGCACGTTCTTGCCATGTCTGCGTGTGCACGCGGGGCTCTTCCCACACCCCAAAGATGTGCGTGTTAGATGAATTGGTTAGAACATGGTCCCAGCATGAGTGAATGTGGATGTGTGTGAGCGCCCTGTGATGGGATGGCTTCCTGTCCAGGGTGGGATCCCCCCTGGTGCCCTGAGATGCTGGGAGAAGTTCAGGGTCACCCACGACCTAGAACTGGAATTAGCAGGTAAATAATGATCTTTTTGTTTTTATTAATCTTTCTTAAATGTATGTATAGCTCACATTTATTTCAATGTTTGATATTAGCCATTTGGGGGTTTTATTTAGAAGTTTGGTGTTTTTGTGACCAGAAATATGCCATAGGAACTTAACTCTTGTTTATATCAGTCTATGGGAAAATTGGTTTCGTTATACATCATTTTGCTTAAAGTTGCAGTTTCCTAGAACCTACCGATGACGACATCAAGGAAGGACTTACTGTACTTTTCAAACTTTAATGTGCACAGAATCGCCTGGGGGTCTTGTTAAAATGCACATTCTGATTCCTTAAAACTGGAGTGGTGCTCAAGAGTCTGCATTTCTAAGAAGCTGCCAGCGATGCTGATGCTGCTTGTCCACAGACCACACGATCATAACTGATCAACACTATGGTGCTCACATGGTAGTAATATTCTCCAGGGATTAGGGGGTTGGGGCGGGGGTAAACTCACAACTAATGGATGTGGTGAGCATTGCAGAGGGGAAGGGCATGCCTCTAATCCTCACTTGGGTGAGGCAAAGTCCTAAAATGTATCCAAAATGTTTGGACCCTCATAATATCCTGAAACAAAAATAAATTTAAAAAAATTAATTTGAAAAAAAAAATAAAACCCGAACCCCAGGAAAGAGCTCCCTGTAGCTCTGGTCTAAGGATGAATGGCACTTCTCACGCCTCTGGGACCAAGAGAGGTTAGAGGAACTCTTTTTCAGTTATATAGGTTGATGGACAAAGGGATGGGGAGAGGAGGGAGAAAGGGAGAGGGGAGGGAGGAGGGAAGGAAGGACAGAGGAAGGAAGGTAAAGAAGAACTTTTCCTCTTTTCCCTAGAACTAGACATTGTGTTGGTAGAGCAGTTGGTTTTCACTGTGACTCGCTTGATACTAGCAGCCTTTTACACATTTATTTTTTTCTCTTTTCCCCTCTATGTTTGCCCTCTCGTTTTCTAAGTCCTTCAAGGACAGTGACCAATATTCTGGTTCTTTGCATTGCATTAACTCACTTTTAGTAAAGCCTACTGAAACCCAGGTATCTTGGCTCACAGTCCTGGATCCTCCCCCGTCATCACCCTGTCTGCAAAATAGAGAAAATGTTAATTTGGAGACGTTGTGAATCTTCTGGAAATTTCCATATCACCGAAGATTCAGAAAGTCAGTTCACATTCCCTCTGTACCCTTTAGTTATTAAATCATAAACTTTAATTCAAGGTATTTTAAAGGACCCAAAGGAATTTTAATTTGATATGAATGACTTGCAAATCTGAATAAAAATCAGATCATAGAAAACCGTGCAATCTCTATTACTTTTAAATAATAGAACGAGTTTAAAAATAATCAACAGCCAATGTAAGACTCCTGTATAATTCAATTGAACCCTTATTTTCTGGACTAATGAAGGAGGCAGTGAGGGAAGTAATTCCAAATCATTTGTATGTGACTTCGCATAAGATGGACCCTCTTACTTTGAGGTTACTTAAGTCTCTGTTTACATGAGTGACATTCTTTAAGGAAAGGACAGCTGTAGTGGGATAGTCCGGGCAATACCTAGGAGGCATTAGCCTATGGCTTTTAGCATGGAAACCAACAGGTGAGGATTCTTGAAGCTCATCAGAAAGCGACCCTCCCTTGTTGAAACAAATGGTTTGTTGTATAGACACATCAGAGCATATTACCCTAAACCTGCTTTGAGAGTAAACATAGAACGATCACCTACTGAGGGGACTTTAGGGTGTTGGAGGGAGAGGAAGAGTTATCCCTTATGCAAACATCTTTGTCCCACCATCTGTTAGAATGGTGTCAGAGAAGACACAGATGCCATTGCTACCATGCAGCTGGCATAGTAATCAGAGAAAAGGACCTCTTGCACTCAGAATACCCCAGAGTACCAGGCACAGGGAGCCATTGGATTTACAGAGTGAGTGAGATCAACCTACATGGAGCTCAGTCACATGGGAAGGGGCACCCCATGGCTTGGAAAGTGGTACTGAAACTTGAGTGAACACCAGAATCACGGTTTGTGAAAACGCAGATGGCCGGGCCCCATGTCCCCAGAATTTTTGATCTAGCAGGTCTGGAGTGAGACCCGAGAATCTGCATTTTAAATAAGTTTCCAGGTGAAGCTGCTGCTGCTGCTCCTGGGACCACGTGCTGAGAACCACAACTAGACTATTAAAATCTGACTATTACTGGTAGCATCTCCCTCTGAACCTCAGTCTTGACTTGCAGCATTTAACAGCTGTATACCAGCCCTCTGCTTCTTAATAGCATCCTGACAGGTGCCCCAAATTCTACTATTAGAGATCTGCCCCTTTGGACTTGAGAGTGTTGTCCCCTTAAAGGGGTCACTGTTAAAATACAAAAACACCTGGGATAGACCCAACCTTACCAACTACTTCTTCAGTGCAGGGCTTCTCGAACTAAGCCCACTGAAATGCCTGACAGGCATTCAAAAATGTTGATTCCTGAGCCTTGCCCCAGTGATTCTAGTTTTAATTAGTCAGGGTGAAGACCAGAAATTAACAGTTTTCACAGTTTCCCGGGTCAGTCTCATTGGCAAGTCTGAAAAGGTCTGCTTTAGTGGAAATGAAACAAGGCGACACAGTGTTCAGTTCCTAGGAGTGGGGATCTGGGTGCTGCAATTCGCACGCAGTGAGATTGAAAAGCATCAGAAAGAACATTGACTGTTTCACAATTTTACTAAAGCCTAACCTTTGGCCATAACTATGTAGATTTAAATAACCATCTCCTCAGCTTGGAGACTTGTGTCGACTGAGCACTCAACAATAACTGGTAAGGTGGAGTTAACCTGACTGTGCTATCTTTAGAAGTGTGGTTGTTACAAGGGCAATTGCTACAAGGGCTGAAGTGCATCTGGATAGAAGTCTGGTATTTTAGAAATTTTAGAAAAAAGACTGAGGAAAGAAGGTCCTGCTCTCTCTGCCAATCAAGTAACCAATACTTCCGTCTAAGCTCTAGCTTAGCTACAGAAAAAGATGACAACATAGTTTCTTCTTTCCATGAACTCACAGCATAGTTAGTAGGGAAAATGGTGGGAAGGGGTCGAACAAAAACAATATCCACATATCAAAAGAGTGAACAGCATAGGTAGAGTATGCAAAATACCTTGTTGCTGTCACTTACACATCTCCCAGTCACTCCATTCTCCTCTTAAAGATCTAAGCAACTGGTCTACCTCTCCCTCTGCCACTGCAACTACCATAATTTGTAGTGATTTTGATATCCAACATAGTTGATCCTTCCAATTCTCCAGCTTCTCAGATCTTTTACCTTTTTGTCCTCAAAGGATTGTGTTCTTGCCCTACCTCAGACATTCACTCCAATAGGCATACCCTAGACCTTGTCATTGCCAATGACTGTGTGCCCAACATAATTTCTATTTTAAGTTTTCCACCTTCCAACGATCACCTCCTACCTTTCCACATCACTCTCTCTCATCCCCCAATCCCAACAATTCTTAGATCTTGTTGGGAGTTCTTATTCACTTGATCCTACCAGGTTTACACTCCCCTTAACCCCCTTTGTAGCCTCGCTTCCCTTCCTACCTGGATTTGATCCCATCACAACGCCCACCCCCTTTCCCACCACTTCAACCACCTTATCTCCCTCACCTCTTTCTCCCACCTTCACACCCCAATGCTGTTTAAATTCACCTCTCCACTTTTTGATACCTTCACGTAGGAGCTGAGGTAGTTCCATGATGACTGCTCTCACTTTAAATGCATGACCATAAACTTCAGGTAGGTCTGTAATGCTGCCCAGAATCCTACTACACTTCCCTAGTCAGTCTGTTCTTTCAGTTTCTAAAACAACTTTTTCACCCTTTCTCTTCCCTCTTCAAATCTCCAATACTCCCCTTCTTGCGTTCACTCTCAGCTGATGATCTTGTGTATTTCACAGGGAAAACAGAAGTAATCAGAAGATAACTTCCGTATCCCCCACCAAATATCCCAGCCTCTCTGCCTCTGTGATCGTATATGTCATCTTCTCTCCTGTCACAGTAGATGAACTGTCCATGCTTCTTTCTAAAGGCAAAGCCATCTATCCATGCGTTGGATCCCATCCCCTCCAGCCTCCTCAAGACTTTCCTCCTGCCACCTGCTGTATCATTAAGTTAGCTCACCCTACTAGAACATTCCCACTAGCATCCAAACTTCCTCTAATATCATGAATCTAAACAAACAAAACCCAAAAATATCTTTAGACTCTCACAACTCCCTCTACATGCCGCCTTGTTTCTGTGCTCCCCCCAGAGCAAAGGTCATGAGTGATTTCTACTTGCTCTCTCTACTTCCTCCTCTTGTCTTTCTTGAGTCCACTCTTGTAAGGCTTTTGTCCTCACCACCCCATGGAAACTGCTCTATTAGGGCCACCAATGACCCCCACAATTAAGTCCAAGACTCATTTTCAGACCTTACCCTAACTTGACCCATCAGCACCATTTCTCCTGGAAACATTTTCTTCTGTAAACCTTATGGACACCACCACTTCTTGGATCTCCTCTTGCCAGTGTTGATGTTCCTTCTCAGTCTTTTTTGCTGGTTACTCCTCATCTTCCTGACCTCTCAATGTTGGAGTAAACTACCATTCAGTCCTTAGATCTCTTCCCTTCTCTGTCTACACTTACTTCCTAGGTGATCTCATCCTGAATCTTGGGACCTTAAATATCGTCCACCTGCTAACAGCTCCCAGAATTTCACTCTCTGGCCTTGACAACTCTCTTGACATCCAGGTTTGTATATCCAATCGATTCCTCAACAATCTCTACTTAGATTAGGCTCCTCAAACTTAACATGGCTTGAACCAGAATCTTTATTTCTCTTACCCAAACCAGTGTGATAAATGAAACCATTCCTCAAATAGATCAAGACAAAAATCTTGGTTCTGACCCTGAATCTTTGCCTTATGCTTACATCCTACATTCAATCCATCAGCACATCTTGTCTGTTATAAATGCAAAGTATATCCAGAATCTAGCCACTTTTCAGCAGAAATTATCACTACGACCAGGGTTTCATCCACCATCATTTTTTACCAGCACTACTGCAATAGGCTTCTGGCTGTTCTCCCTACTCCACGCCCTACAATCTCATCTCAGCACAACAGCCAAAGTTGTTCTTTTAACCACTTAAGTCAGTTCATTTTATTCTTCTGCTCAAAACCCTCCGCTGGTTTCTAACTCACTCTGAATGAAGTCCAAAGTCCTTTCTTTAGCCTACGAGATCCTTCATGACCTAGCCCTCCCACTTCTAGAGCCTAATCATTTGCTCGCTGAGCTCCAGCTACAGTGAGCCTTGCCATTTCTAGAATATTCCATATTCAGGCTTACTGTTTCTCAGTCCCAAATTCTCTTTCCCTAAATAGCCACAGGGCTTATTCCTTTGCTGAGTTCAGGTTTCTACTCAGAAATCTCCACTTAATAGCAATCTTTCCTGGCTTAATCTGTAGCAGCACTCCTATCTCTCTATCCACTCTACTTACTTTAGTTTTCTTTCTATCACCTGAGACATATATAATTATATATAATATAATTATGTCACAGTTTGGGTCCCCTGAGACGAGGGCACCAGTGCAGGTAGTTTATTTGGGGAGGTGATCTAATGAAGCAGAAGTGAGGAAATGGGGAGAGTGAGACAGGAAAGGAGGAAAAGCCAACGTAAGGGTGCTTTGCCAAGGTTGCCACTTGGGCCACAGGGGCTCAGTTCCATTGAGACCTCATGAAAAGTGTACAGAATGCCTCTTGGAATTTTCTACCTGAAGCGTTGAGCTCACCCTTGGTAGTTACTGCACCCACACGTATAAATTGTGCTTGCCTGCAGGCCGATCAACTCCAGAGCAGAAAATGAAAAAGCATGGAGTCCACGTTTGAGAAAATGCTGTGAACATGAGACAAGCATGAGTTTGCAGGGGACTGTCCCCTGGAGCAGCAGGTGAAATCAGAAGCAGGCTGATGGGAAATGTGGGTACAAATGAGTGTGTTTCATCTTACATATTAAGTTGTCGATATCTGTTTCCCTACTAGATAGAATATAGGCTGTTAGGTTTTTTAAAAAGTGGTTTATTAAGGTACAATTTACATATAGTGATACTCAGTCTTTTTAAGTGTACAGTTCAATGAGTTTGTTAAGTGTATTCAGTCATAGAGCCACCACCACCATCAAGATATAAAACATTTCCATCACCCAAAAAGTTACTTTGTACCCCTTTGTAATCAATCTCTTATTGCCACTAGCAACCACTGATCTGCTTTCTATCCCTGTAATATTGCCTGTTCCAAGATAATGTCCTATAAATGAAATTATTCAGTATATAGTCTTTTGTGTCTGGATTTTTTCAAATACTTTTTGAGATTGATCCACGTGATTGTATTTGTCAATAATTTGTTCCTTTTTTTGCTGAGTAGTATTCTGTCATATGAATGTACCACAGCTAGTTGATCCATTTTCCAGTTGATGGACATTTGGGTTGTTTTTGTCCATTATGAATAGAGCTGCTATGAACATGTGTATACAGGTCTTCGTATGGATGTATGCTTTCATTTCTTTTGGATAAATATGTAATATGAGCTCTGTTTTGTTCACTGCTACCTGTTTAATGCTTAGCTCATTGCTTGGCACATAATAAGGTCTCAACAAATATTTTTTGAATGAATGAACATAGAAATAGCATATTCAAAGTTATGAAGAGCAATCTTCATGCCCAGGAGGACTCAAATAAAAGCTGAGAATTAAATTACCTGTATACTACATGGATGTTTATAAACATTTTATCTGAATAACTTCTGAGACAGCATCTATTTCCATTATGGAATTCATGGAACAGCACTCATCTATCTCATCAACTAATCCCCAGACCTCAGCAGGCTCATACTTACTACACAGAGGTATAGGAGTTTTTAATGCTCTGCCCTGCACACCGCTCATGCTTTGGTTTGCTTGTTTGATTTAAATTCTAATTCATCTTTCCATCACTTGATTTCTTTCAGGCCCTAGGCCTCTGGACTCATGCTGTCTACCATGGCCACATTATCAACAAATGCAGGAACAACACTGTTAAAACAAACACATACCCTCCTCCCTCCTCCTAGCCAGTACAATTTCTTACTGGTTAATGTAATCCCATGGGTAGCCAACCTATTCTAGGAGTTTCTCAACTTTTAAGCAATGTGCCCCATCCTTGAATATTAAGTTCATGACATGTTTTCTCACAGATATTGTGATGACTTGGGTTTTCCCTGGCCAAGCTGGTGGTCCTGATGGACTTATATCACAAATAATAGCAAACATTTCACTTGCCCCTGCCCCTATCTACAGCAGTTCTAGGAGGCCCCAGGGGTCTCTCACAGGTGCTTATGAACAAATTTGCTCAGATATCTCTGTGTCTATCCTCCACCCCTCACCGAGAGCCATATTTGTTCTATTACTTTCCACTGAGCACCACCATTAAAGCCTGGAACCTTGAGACGCTGGCAGAGCCCAGCTGTCTGGAACAATGGATAGAGAATGCCTCTTAGATTTTCAAGGTATCCTCTATTAGAGGGGCCCTACAGTAAGGCGGCTTGTATGCTGCTGGGTTCCCAAATTGAATGACACAACTCTGTTAGTTTTCACTTACAGCCCTTTTGTGAATCAGTCACTCAGCATGCACTTATTGAGCATCTATGGTGCACCAGGCACTATTTCAGGGTCTGGGACAGAGAAATGAAAAGACAGACAGCATCAGGCGCCTCATATCCATTCGGCCTCATTTCTGATCCCTGTATGGCTACAGCAAACAGTTTTACACAGGCTTCAACACAGTTTACCCACCTGGTGACAGGTTAGATTTTGCCAATGAGAAGAACCAAAGTCAGACTGGAAAGGCAGAGGTTAGGAGAGGCCAATATTCTCAGGAAGTTATGGAAGACAGATACGACACAATTGCCCAGAGAACTTTGGAGAACAAACCATTTCAGTGCTTTTCTTCAGGCTGAGGTCGCCAGGGGCTATTTCTCTGACCTTCAAGTTTCTGTCTCTTTGACCTTCACTTCCTCCATCCTTCTATATTTGTGTAAGTACTGATTCCTATATCAAACCCCTTTATTTCTGTCATACTTAGAGGGGCTGTGTCTTCCAACATAAAGAACCTATACCAAACCCTTGTGTCAGGCTCTGCTTCTGAGAGGGAAGCAAACTAAGGTAGACCCTGTCCGCAAGAGGGAAAAGACAAACAATAATTTAGTAACCAAAAATAATCATGCCTGCCTGTGATAGGGACTGGGAGTAAAACTAAAACTGATGTGTGAGAGTTATGGGGCATGGGAAAGGCAGCTGCTTTCCACAGAGTCTCAGAAAAGGGCTCTTTAAGGAGGTGATATTTAAACTGAGATCTGGAGAATCCTCCAGGCAGAGTACTTAGGACAGAAAGAATAGCAAATACATAGGCAGCAGGGTGAGAATAGGCCTGGCTAAAGAAGAAAAAGAAGGCTCTGTGGTTGAGAACTCAGGGCAAAGGGGAGAAGAGTACCAGATGAGATGGGAGAAGCAGGCAGAATCTGCTTAGGTCGGGTCCTATAGGCTCTCAGAAAGCGAGTTTTATTTACTGCTAAGTGGAGTGGAAAGCCATAGAAAGTTTTTAAGCAGAGGAGTGATCTGATTTATGATTTGGAAATAGTTATCTGGCTGCTGCATGGCAAATGGAATATAAGGGGGGGGGGTGCGTGGAGAGGGGAGAATGACAGCTCATCTCTCACCAGGACCCAGACACGAGTTCAGAGGCTACACAGGGGTCAGTTAAGAGTGCCAGTGACTACAGGGCATGTGATTATAATCACACCTCCCTTCAGAAGTCCAAAGTTCTCTTACTGGGTCATGCTTCTTAAGCTAGGCTGCTTCCTCTCTGGCTCATCCTTCTCTGAGGGCCTGTGTTTTCTTAGGAGGCTCCTTAGTTCCTCAAGCACACAGACTTCTGACAGACTTGTCTCTGCAGCCTTCCAAACACTCGGAGGCCATTGGCGTGCCAGCTAAGTTGCCATTGGCCCCCTATCAGCCTATCAGGACTCAAGTCTGAGGCACCCATGTGAGTTAAAATTGATCTGGCCTAGTTAAAAGAAACAAATGAGAAAAGCAGAGACCTGTGTTCAACAGAGCTGTAGCTTCTCAGCCACTCCAACCATTTTGGCAAAAGGAGATATGTGAAAATGGTCTTGAGATCGTTAATGTTACAGAATCACAGAAAATATGATGGAATGGAAACATCTCCAGTGATAGGCTCAAAATGGAGTTTTCTATTCTGGGCTTGAGAAACAAAATGAGGAGGGGCTAGCTTTCAGACGATGGCCCCTATTTCCATAATTATGGGCAATTGCACAAGTTACTTAGAAAACACACGAGTCATAAGGCTGGACTGTTTTTAGACCAAGCCGTAATTTAGATGTGGGAAGTGGTTTCACATCTTTGTACCACCACCACAACATACGCTGTGTTTCAATCTATCAGGAGCTCCGATTTGATCAGCTTTTTTTTTTTTCTTTTTTTACGAAATGTGCAGCAAATTGCTTTTCCTAATTAAGGTAGATGAAGACATAAGCACGCATACTACTTACCACTCTGGGATAAAATTGACTTTCAAATGATATTTAATGGACCAGCCTGATGGTAATGTTCTGCAGTCCCAGGCAGGAGGCCTGGATTTGATTCTTTTACTGCAGGAAGAGAGAGCGGAATGCATGTGCGTGTGTGCATGTGTGCGCGCGCGGATGTGCATGGCATGTGTGTGCACACGTGCATGTGTTTACAGTGGTAGCGAGTGGAGGGCAAAGGATGAGAATACTTTCTCAAAAAACCTCATTCTTCTGAAGACAATTTCAGCTTCATCATTCCAAAGGAAGGCAAGGAGGAGAAATGGGAGGAGGAAGTGAAATTGGCAGAGGTGTATATGAATGGCGAGGGGAGTAGAGAGAAGGCATTATTGTGAATATTGAAAATCTTTTCTGTAAGGATTTTCTGAGATTTTTACTAAAATTTAAAAAAATAGGACTAACCTCTCTTATGAGATGAAGCTTGGTATAATAATAACAACAACAAAAGCTACATTATTAAATACCTACTATGCATCGCAAACCACACTAAAGGCTTTACACACATTATTTGGTTTAATCCTCACAAAAGCCCTATGAATCAGGTGTAACTGTTTTTCTCATTTTACACAGGAGTGAATTGTTGCTTGCAGAGGCGAAGGGACTTGCCTAAGGTAAGTAGCAGAGCCAGGATTCAAACCTGCATCAGATCCAAAGTGTGAGGTCTAGATCACCATACCTCACCACCTCACTCAGGCCCTTGAATCCATGGCAGTGCTCCGCTCGTGGTGTCACTGTCTTTCTCATACCCAGACATGTCTGAGATACGGTAACAGAGAACAGTAAGCAAATGGTAATTGGGGCAATCCAAGTGCTGACGCAAGCAGTGACTTTTGGGTAAGGTCAGAGCAGGCAAGATGGTGCTCCTCAGTTAGAGTACTAGTTGCCACCCCTCAACTCCACTACACCTCCTGTAGTTCTACCTATTTTATATAAACCAAGTATAACTGGATATCATCCAGGTCCTCTGTTCCTTGGGAGTCTAGGTCAACCCAAGCCCCAGGCTTTATACACAGCAAAAGTCCAAAGCCCTCCCCAGGACTTCAGTGACTCCCCAGGCAGGGGCTTGGTGTTTTCAGGGATCCTGATTCTGCCTGGTTGATCAGTGGGGCTTTGCCTTTCAAGTGTGTAATCAGACCCTTCCCAAGGGCCACAGAAAGTCAACTCCCACAATACATTCTGGAACATATTAGGCTTTACTGAAGAGTTCAGGGAGAAACAGAGAAGTGGTTCACATCACATGATGAAGACAACTTTCTGAGTTAAAAAAGGAACGCCCGCCTTTGCCGCTTCATCGCCATGATTGCACCGGCCTTCCCTTGTCCCTTCCAGGCTGAGCCCCTCCCTCTATTGTCTGCTTCCAAACTCAAATAACTGAGAAAAAAAAAAAGCTTGCATTTCATGCAGGGTTTTTAATCTGGAGTTAAGATTTCAGGGGGTCCATAAACTTAGATAGAAAGATGTTACTTTATTTTTACTAATCTCTAACTAAAATTTAGTATTTGCTTCTATTATGAATCAAGGCAACAACCCACAGAAATGTTAGCAGGACCTGAGACCCTTGTCACCTAGAGAAGTCACAGATATTTTCAGCTCATATTACAATTGTTACCACCAAATCAAAATATCGTCTTTGTTCATTGCTACCTTAAAATTATGCTAGTTCTTAGTCTTGCCTGCTAGATCTTGCTATTAATGGATTAATGAAGAAGCGCATATATCACTGTTTCACATATTTGATTCTTAAACTGTTTTGGTAACAAAATTTCCAAGTAATTGGCTTCCTATGAGATT
>RJWJ010012439.1:0-41842 GCA_004363605.1 Indri indri | reverse complement strand
TGTACACTATAAATATGTATAATTTTTACTTATTAATTTTTACAAATTTATCTTAAAAGTTGTGGTCCTCTGGAATTGCATCTTCCACCCCCTCCTCTATCTCAGGGTAATCTCATCCATTTTCTGATGACACCCAAATTTTTACCTTTAGCCCAGACTTCACTCCTGGGTTCCAGACCCATGTTTCTAGCTTCTTACTGGTTATCTCTATTTAGATATTTCTTAGGCATCTCAAATAGATCACATTTTCTCAAACTTGTTTATCCCTGGTCATCTAGGCTCCTTCCCTCCTCCTTAATCTCACCACCCACCCACCCAGCCAAGTCCCATTGGCCGTATTAATACCTTCAAAATATCCATCTTCTCTATTCACTCTGCTCTCACATAACACATAAAGGTTCAGGCCTTTATGTGTTACTTAATGTTACTTTATATGTTATGCAACTAAAAATTTCTCTGCCTTCTGTCTTGTCATCCTCTGAGTCATCCTCCACAACACTGTCTGATAAGCCATTCTAAAGCTTAATTCTCATCAAGTCACTGTCTATTATTTATGACCGTGCTGTCCAATACAGTAGCAACCAGCGACATGTGGCTCTTGAGTGCCTGAAATGCAGCTAATCTGAATTGAGGTGTGCAGAAGTAAATATACACTAGATTTCTAAGACTTAGTCTGATAAAAAGAACAGAAAATATATCATTATTTTTTGTATGTATTTGTTAAATATTTACTTAATATATTAACATCAATTTCACCTGTTTCTTTTTATTTTTTTTAATATGACTACTACAATATTTAAAATTATTTATGTGGTTCCCATTTGTGGCCTGCATTATATACCTATTAAACTATGCTGGCTTATAGAATAGTGTTCAAGTCCCATATCATAGCATTTTGATCTTTCATCATCTGGTCATGATATGACTGGTCCATTTCAACTTCCACCACACATTATGCAAAGAGGTATGGTCTTGGTGTCGGACTGATCTCAAGTCATACCTGGGCCCCTCCACATGCCAGCTTTGTGATGTCTAAGTTTCAGTATCCCCAGCAAACAGAAACAGTACCCATCTCAATGTGTCGTTGTCAGGATTCGAAGATGTAACAACTGTAAAGTGTATACTGCATAAAATTTAATTCTCCCAGGTACATTCTAGCCATGCCAAACTACTTTCAGTTCCTCTTTTCTTTCTATTGGAAAGAGCAGGTGATTGTGCAAATGTGTTAGACCTTAATGAATATTAAAAGTGCATAATATCCTTTCCCTATTTAATCATTGGACTCTACTTTGTTTTTCCTGTTTTCACCAAATATGAGGCCTAAAAACCTCTGTGGTTCCTGTCATTTTTTTCATTCAATATCCTGTCCTACAGAGTTTATTTTAAAAAGAATAAGTTATTATAACAATGAAGAATTCTCAAGTCAAATGCAGAGCATAATCAAAAAAGATTTTAGCTTCCTCTTATCCCGTAAGAGAATATCTTTTTTTCTGTGATCCGATACCCCATAGTTAATTCTTTAAACAAAGTAGGATTTAAACTTAACCTTGGAATAGCATTAGGAACATTGTCTCGTCCTTTCTTCTCTTAACCTTCCTGCCTACAAATGTTCCCTACCCCAGACCCACACATTTAGCCACCACTCAAAGTTAGGGTCCTTTTCATCAGCTAGGCCAGTTGGGAAGAAAGGGCTCAGCTCACTGTGGATTATCCACAGTATAGGAGAGAGTTTCTGGCAACTGACACCTTGAGACAAATCCTCTAACAAGTCTTAAAAGTGTTTTTGATGGCCGCCTTTGTCAAAGGAGTAGGGTGAGATATTTTAAATGCTATTTCTGTTAGGAATTTCCATGAACATCTTTCGAGTACTCCACTCATGGCTTCTTAACAGTTCTTTCCCATAGGAAAAATTTAGACACACAACAGCGTTCTAGAAAGGAAGTGAGACTCTGACTGATGTCTCTCAAATATAAAATATGGCCTTTCAGATGATGTGGTCACCTTTTCTTTATACAATGTGAGCATTTCAGAATAGATAAAGGATATGGATTAGGTAGGAATTGAATGCAAATGTATTTTCCAAATAGTGTTTTTTGAGATCATCACAGATGATGGTTGAATGCTGAAGGTATTAATATAATCAGTATTTAACCTTGTGTAACTCCGCTTCATCAAATCACGCCCTGCACATTGATTGCATTAAGCCAGGTCAGTAGTTTCTTGCTAAGGAATATCTTAAAAGAATCTTAACAGGAAGGCAGCAGTAGCTGATCAGCTACTGTTTATTTGCATACTGAGCGTGTCATCAATAATACAAAAGACAAGGTCTTTAAGTCGAAAGAACAGTGGGATTGGCATGAATTTTGCTTAATGGTGCGTAATAAGCAAAGTAGTCTATGGTGCCAAAAACTGACAGTATCCATTATGTTAGAACAGATATATGTCTTTAATTTAAGGGTATTATGGAAATCTGACAGGAGTTTTTCCCTTTATTTTCCTGTAGTTTAACTTTAATTGCTCCAAGATTAATTCTGATTTCTCCCTTCCTCCAGAGGGTGATGAGACTGGTGTGATGGATAATCTTCTAGAAGCCCTACAATCAGGTGCAGCATTCCGAGACCGCAGAAAGCGAATTCCAAGGAATCCAGGTAAAACCCATTCCACCTCACATGGTATTATAAAATGTGAATGTTCAGAGCCAAATACCAACAACAACAGAAAAAGGAAAAATAAAAAAACTTCCCCATGAAGACTTTGTTTTTAAGAGTTGGTCTCAGTTCACGTGTGAAATCTCAGCAGGCTTCTACATCTATGTGATTACAAGTTTCAACTTGGTAAATAAATCTTCGAATAACTGTAGACTTTGCAAAAAAAAAAATCAGAAAGAAGGACTCCCACTGTTTAATATTAAATATTTTAATTGTTATTTTATAAGCATGTGGTTTGTGTGGAAGTTAGTTTAAAACCATAAATGTAATTAAATCATTAAAAGTAATTGGCCCTAAAGATGTCCCATTAGCTACGCACAGGTAAGGAAGCTGAGAGACAATGCTTCTTTCGAGAGGCCATCTTGGTTCTGCAGTATAGTCTATTCTCTATTACCCATACAGGGAGGAGAGGCACAGATAGTCTGAGATACCCTCAGATCCCCAAGCATTGGGACAAGTTTTTTTGTGTATATTTGATTAGTAACACATTAAGCCACACTCCGAAAATTTATCTCAGGGGAAGAAAAAACATAAACGAAGTAAAACAACCTCCCTCACTCCAGTGGAATTAGAAAGTTGTCCGCCTTTTCTGTTCATACCCTATGGCTAAGGTAAATAATAGCTCCTCTCAGGATAATCCAAGTAGGCAGAATTGTCTACCTCCTCTAAGTAAGGTTTTACATTTTTAGTTCGTGTCTTTCTCGAAGTAGAGGAAGAAATTAGGTATGTTGATTTTAAGAGTCCTCTTCATCAGCTATAAAGCTACATGGAGAAGTAAATGAGAAAAGGAAAATAAATAGTAAATATGTAAACTCTACCTAATTGGGGTTAATAAGATTTGCCTTGAATAGCCTACAATTCAAAAAATATTCTCTGTTTGGACTAGAAGTTATCATATGCCATTGGAATGGAAATCGGTAGCTCTCACAACCACTATACTCCAATAAACCAGTGAGAGAAATGGGGCCCAGTGCAGAGTCGTCCAGGAAAGCTTTTGGCAATGGTGAAATTCATGGCAGAAGACAATATAAGTTATATTCATCCTTTTCACATTTGGGTGAATCCTGATGAGTAATGGTAGCATTTCACCTCTGCTATTCATGGATTGTCCCTGGGAGATTAGCCTAAGGTAAGATTTGGTTGAGAGGAGAGAAGCGTTTTGGTTAGAGTGAGTATAAGACTGCTTTATGGGTATGAAAGCATCGAAGATAGCCTACAAAAAGAGTGGAAGACTGGAGGAAAGAAAATGGAAATCTGTATTTATATGTTCATATTATTTTTTCAGGTAATATTGCATGGCAGAATGCTTAGGAGTACTACTAACCTATAACTATGAGGCAGCCATTCCACTTATCCTAAGACTTTATCTGTAAATTTAGAATGTTCTACTATCCTATCAGAGGACCCTTCTACCTCTTAAGAAAAAAAAAAAAACCTTCACTGTTCTTTCTTGAACTATCAGAGTACTAATAGTCAGTGAAATGCAAACTGAAATAATTTTTACATCCATTCCTCTGTTAAGCAGCTGATAAGTAAAAGCATGTTATTCTGGGCCATAAAAGAACTGCCATAATCTTTGTAGGCTGTTTATTTTAAAAATACACATTTGCTAAAGCCCCTGTCTGATTAGTCTCACACCTCATATTGATTCTAGAAAAACTGTACTGGGAGAGAGATCATTCCATGGGGTTTCTGTGAGTTTGGTACTCAAGGGAATATAGTGTTGTCAACTGTGAAACACCAAGAATATATTCAGTAACTGCATAATTGTGTAGTACTGATTCCAAGTAATCTAAATTGGGATCTCCTTTGATTTATAGCTGGAATGCCTCCATGAGTACATAGGGTTAAAAATATCAGCCCATTTAGCTGTGACAGTCATTCCAAGTGGCGGCAGGCTAAGAAAATGTCCGGAAGTAAAAAGAAATTCAAAGGCAGGCAGTGGCAATGGTTGGAAAAGCACCTTGGACGTCAATAAAAGAGCCGGAAGTGAGGGAGAGAGGACAGAATGCACACAGTTTGTAAGTTTGCCAAAATGTCTCCTATGTCTTTGCCTCTTACTAGAAGCAGCAGAACCAGGGACTTTTACAGATTTCTTCCTTGTCTTGGCCTTACCTAGCTAGATCATCTTTTCCTGCTGGTCCCTGTTGTTTTCACTTTCTTAGGCATCTGATTTTGGTTCCTTTTTGAGATCCCATGGACTTCATATTGTTACACTTTCTCTGTTCAACATTTGGCATCCTTGCTACTTTTTAATAACCTCCACTCCTACATGGTGAGATAAAAGCAGAAAAGCCAAATTATAAAGAAGGCTGTTTTCCCTAAGTAAAGTAAAATGAGAAGAAATAACCAAAAAACCCCAAAATCAGAGTGGACCACATACAGCAAAGATGTACTTATTGCTGTGCTTGCCATCTCCATTACCATCGCGCGTTGTCTTTCTGATTGCAATGTTTTCAATTCCCTACTTAGAGAAAATGAGGTGATAGACTGTATTCCTCTTTAGATAATCAAAATGTTAATAAATGGCATGATTAGTTGCCTAAAATACATATCTTCCACACTGAGCCTGTGCCCCTTCTCTAAGAGCCACCACCTTAGGTAACTCAAAAGGAGCTCCCAAATATTGCCTCTGGCCCATTTAGCTGAATGTGCTGTTTCAATTAAGGGCACCAAAAGACATTTTAAGGTTTATTATCATATCAGGAGTAATATTGAAAGTTTTAGTAACTGATATAGTGCAGGCCCCAACCAGTCAGAATACACACAGCCAAGAGCCACTCTGTTTGTACTGGTGCATACTAGCTGAATATTAACCCAGGTCACAGGCTTTGCTGATTTTAAACTCATAGATTAGGAAATGAGCCCTTAAATATTCATTGATTTATTGTACATCTGTTTTGTGAAAGGTACTATGCTAGCCATGATGGAAAACGCAGAAATAATGAAGATAAGATTTCTTTAGTTATAAGATCCTGTGTATTTGTAGGAAAGGTAAAAAGTACAGAAAGACTACAGAATAAGGAAGAAGATAATAGGTATCACACAAGAGGTGTTAATAACATACTATGTAAGTTCAGAGGAGGGAGATAGCACACGTTATTGAATATATCAGAAAAATAATCATGGAGAAAAAGGCTTTGAAGGATGAGTAGGGATTCCAGCAGAGGGAGTTGGAGGTGGGAATAGTGGGTATTTTAGTCAAAAGAAACATCATTAAGAAAAACTCAGAGGCAAGAAAGTGCAAAGCATTTTTCAGCAATGGCAAATAGTACAGTAAGTCAGAAAATAGGATATATAAAGTGTAGAAGTATAGAGATAATTCTGGAAAAATAGGTTGGTGCCATATCATGGAGTGCTCGAATGAGAAACTAAACGTTACCATATAATTCTTTAAGCAATGGGGGTCTATTGAAGGTTTTTAAGCAGTGGAAGAACATGATCAAAGTTATTATACATTAGAACATTTCATCTACGGGAGTATAAGCGATAAATTAGGAATCTACTGTCATATTCTTAGTCAAAGGAGATAATTTAGGGGGAAAGGAGTAGCCAAGAGTCAAAGATAACTCTAGGGTTTTGAGTTTGATTGGCTGGTTGAACAGTTGGGCTACTAAACTATTGAGATCAGGAAAAGAAGTGGTGATAGTAGAAGATAAATTTCATTTGGGGCAAGTTTAACTGAAAGTGGTAGCAGAGCATTGAGGTCAAGATGTTCAGAAGGTTCTTGGAAATGTGAGTGTAGATTTCATGACAAAATGGTTGGGTTCTTGATTGTCCTGATTATAGTGTAGACACGGAAGAGATTGTTAAAGGGATTATTAAGAGAAAAGAGAACCAAAGTCAGAACCTTGGAAATGCCTCCACTAAGGGGCTAAAAGCAGAGCTAGCAAAGAAGAAAGGTAGGAGGAGAATGCAGACATTATTGTCCTAGAATCAAAGGAAGAGGGAAGTATTAAGAAGGCAGGAGAGGTGGGCATTGTCAGCAATGACAGACATATCTGTGGTGGAATCAAAAAAGATAATGACCAATGATTTGCTGTTTGGGAGCTTCCTAATGAATTTTTAAAGAGCATCCTTTCAATATTGTGACGGAACTGGGAGGCAGAATACAGGAGCAGAGCAGCGAGTAGATGGTGAAGCTATCGGGCTAGAGAATATGTATTCGACAGTTAATGCCTCCTCGGTGCCACAGACTGGGTTAGGTACTGAGAATACAAAACTAAACAGGACACTTGCCTTGAGGAGCTCACATACCATTTGGGAAAACATGAATGTAAACCACATGATCAAATTACAATGCAATCTTATATGTGCTGGAACAGAGACAGGAATAGTATGCCTACACAGCTCAGGAGTTAGAGTAACTTCCCCCAACCCCTCACCTAGCTTTTTTGTGTTTCTAGAATATGGACTATCTCTTCAGAAGTTCTGTGGGAGAAAGCAACATCTCATTTTCCTTTAACAACCTAGTATGGATCTATTGCCTATGAATTTTGCTAAATCTTTCTTGACCCTCTTTGTCACAGCCTTTGTTCCCACTTAAGGTAATAAGTTCCATATGTTTGCAATCTACTTTGTGAAGAATTATCCACTAGTATTCCTGACTTTGTCATTATAAGATCAAAGGTAAGCTTTGGAGGAAAACGCAGCACATAGAGAAACACCTTGCAGAAGTGAAAACCACACTTAAAATACAAATACACAACCCCACATTTGTTTTATTACTGAATAGCTTCTCTTAGAGCTTGCTTCTCTTCCCTCAACCAACCTGACTTCTTCACCTTTTGCCCACTGTAAGGAAATATAAATGGGCTTCTCAGCAATAGGTGGATATCTAACTTAGCTGTTTTGGCTATGACTAGATTTTGATATATAGTTCTAGACATTAAAAAAACACGCAAGAGATGCATTGTGAAGAAATGAAACCAGGACAACAGAATAAATATATTTCAGTTTTAGAACCGCACAGGGTAACCAAGAAAACTAAATTTGAAAAATCAGAAGAAACTCAGGGGACACATGATCCTAGTTTTATGTATCAGCAAGATAACAGTATAAATGAGTAGGTATAATTTGCCATTTGAGAACCAATAGGGGACAAGAAACAATATTATATTAATACAACAGAGGAAAAAAACGAACTCTGAGTATTAGGGAAAAATAACTTCACAGCAAAACAAAACCCACGTTTTCCAAGGCCTCACTGCCTCACATAAATAACAAAACCCAAATTTTGCATGCTCTTGTCTCCACATACGCATTCAGGACCTTAGCGCCTATAAAGGATCTTGGAAGCATTTCTGGAAGTTCTCAGACAGCATTTCACAAAGAGAAACGAGCACACGCTATTGTTCTTCCACTCCTGCTGTTTTCTGTAGCAGCTGGGACTCCTGCGCCTTCACGATGCCAGAGCTTTGACAGTGGTCACTGGCAAAGTGCAGGGAAATACCTCTCTCTTCTTGTAGGGTGGCATTCCACCCATGTACCAAGTACTACTTATGCCTCAGAGTCTTACAGACATTTTTGAAGAAAAAGCTTCCAATTTTAAATTATAGCCCCCTGATCTCCAGATGATTTGGCCCCAGACAGCAAGGGCCAAAGACAAGGCAATGAAAGATCCCATGTAGTACTCAGTATCTTCCTCATTCCTTGATGACCCAGGTCTGTTGGGGTTTTATGCTTGTTTTGTTTTATTATTACTAGGTCAAGCTGGTCATTCATTCTGAGATGTTTACTTCCTTCTCTTCGAGGACCAGTTCTTTTCCATGAAGTTCCTCAGTCTCTATTTTATATATGTTAGAATCTTATACTAGCGCACTAAACCTCATTTAGTCTACAGTACATTCATTATATTGTAATGTATAATTAAAATCTAATAAAAAAAAAGTAATGCAATCAAATAAGCAAAAGCATGACATTCATCCAAATAATATTTATTGATCAAATACCAGGGGCCAAGCAACAGTGCCGGGGCCCTGGAGTGCAAAGATGGATAAAGCATGGGTCTTGCCCTTAAGAACTCAGAGTTTCATGGGAAAGACATATATACAACACTAATGTTAGAAGTGTGCAGAAAGTGCTGAAAAAGCAACTAACTGCCTAGAGAATTCAAGAAAGGCTTCATGATGAAAGTGGCATTTGAGCTGTGTTTGGAATGATGAATAGTAGTTTGGGGGAGAACAGAAGGAGTAGGCATTTCAGATAAAGGAATTGGCAAATATATGTGATGGAGGTATGAAAGGGTGTAGTGGCAATGACGAAATTAATAGTATTTTAGTGGCAAATAGAGAAATCAACAAAGGATACTCAGGGGGGAAAAAAAAGATTAGAAAGGGAGGAAGAGAAGTAGTAAAAAGTGGTAGCTGAGAGGTGAGTGTAGTCGTATGCACCTATAATCCCAGCTACTTGGGAGGCCGAGATGGGAGGATCACTTGAATTCAGGAGTTCAAGTCCAGCCAGGGCAACATAGCAAGACCCTGTCTCTGAAAGCAAAAACAAAACCCAAAAGTGGTACCTGGAATACTGACAGTGGAAAGAATTTCCGCATGGAGAAATGATCAACAGGGTCACATTGTACAGAAAATTAGGTAGGATGACAACTGAAAATTAACCATGCGTATGTCAACTAGCAGGTTACAACTAACTTTCTCCCAAGCAGTTTCAGTAGAACTGTGAGGGTCAAGAGCCAGGTTCCAATGGGTCAAAGAATGAAGAATGTTTTTTGTACCTTAAATGCTAAGGTTTGAGGGAAAGAAAAAGGTAGTTAGAAGAGAATCAAAAGATAAATTGTATTTCTTCTAGGGATTCTGACAGGAAACTCTAGATATTCTCAAGGGACTTGAATGGAGTTGCCAATCATTAATTATTATGCCTAATTTTGCTTTCAAATATGTGGCTTTCCTCCCTTATTTCAATTGCATTTATTGAGCATATACTATGTGATACAGTTAAGATACCTTAGCATGTCTAGAGTTTTGCAGTTAACAAAATACTTTCTCGTCCATTGTGCGATATGTAATTCATAGCTATCCAGTGCAGAGTTTTACTCTCAGCAGTTAAAATGAAGAACATCTGTGGTTTATACAGAGTGAGAATGGATTGGCGGTGGAGGAGAGAGATTCTTGAGTTAACTGGGTAGAAGGTGGAGGCATAGTGGGAAAGGTGGCAAACAGAATCGGACCATCTTCAGAAAATCTCTGTCCACTTTAGAATTAACTGCTTTGCAAGGGGTGAAAGTTAGAGCTGAGTGGGTCATAGTACATTTGTGATTCTCTTGAGAGGAGGAAAGGAGGTGGTGTGAAAGGGGCAAGTCAGATTATCCTTAGGCCAACCATTTGGTATTCTCAGCAGCGGGGGTTAACTTGGTTACCTCTTGGCACTAACTGGAGGGCGAATACCAGGAGTCTTGGAGAAGTGATCAACATCTAGGTGATAGTTACAAATCGGTGAGTGAGTCAGATAATCTGGGGAGAATGAGTAGAGCAGTGAGCCAAAGACCGAACCCTGGAGAAAACAAACATTTATGGCAGTGATTCTCAGCCTTGGCCACACGTCAGCCCTGGTATCTCTTTGATGTACTTCTAAGAAATACTGCCGTCTAGTTCCTCTCTGAACCAATTAAATCAGAATCTATGGGGTCAGAGTCTGGGCACTATAGCATTTCAAAGTTTTTCAGGTGATTTTAACGTGCCACAAAAGTTGAAAACCACCAATTTTGGGGACTAGCTTGGAAGCCGGAGCCCACAAAAGAGCATGAAGGGATTGATTATGGAGGTATGGGGAGAAGAAAGCTAGTATGGTATCACAGGCTAGAGGAGTAGAGCTTTTCAAAGAGAAAGTGCTTAATAAAATCAAATGTAGCTGAGAGGACCGATAAAATAAGGATTGAGTTTTAGGAGAGTGTGTTTGGCGGGGAGGGGTAAGAAAGGGGAATAGTCAGATTGTACTGAGTTCTCAAATGCTATTAATCTTTAAGACCACTTAATTTAGTGTCTTTTTTTTTCATCACATCATGTAAATCTTGTGATGAAGTATGTACCTGCATTGGTAAAATAATTTTTGTTTTTATTTCATTTTTTAATGAAAAATTTTACTTTGGGGACAGACATGCACATGTATTGATTAATAAGATCTAGATTTGCATTAAAGAGGCTAGAAACACAAGATTGCTGTGTAGTCTATCCTTGATCATTCCTTGACAATTAGAGAACAAATTGAACATAGACCATTTATGCCCTATTTATATGCAAAATTGTTCTAAGCAAGCACTGATGATATTCTCTATAGAAATTTCAATCACTTTTGCTTGTCTGTTCTCTTACACAATATAATCAGCTCTGCTGCACATTTCTCCATTGGCGATCTCTGCAGTACATTAGGAGATAAGGTCAATTCCAGTTGATTTTTATGAGAATACGAATATAGCAGGCTTCCTTTATATACTGGAATACGGGAGAAGTTGGGACAAGCAATTATTATGCAGCAATAAATTTCTCTTGGCAGTCTTAAGTCCAGGTCCAAAATTCACAGACATGCTAATGTTGGTACCTAAGCTCGCACAACTACCTACCTGCTTATTTCACAAAACTTCAATGCAGGGATAAATAGTTGGGATCCTATGTGTCAAGTGCATGATACCAGTCTAATATGAACAGTAACTCTGCATCTGCAGCTACAAAAACCAACAAGGCGTTCATCACACTGTCATAAGTACCTTAAATTTTCCAGAAAATAAAATGCTTTCACAACTAAAGGAAAAGAAATGTTTGTTTTAATTGGTGGCCTTGATTATCAGCTCACTTCTCTCATATGGGCCCATTGGTGTATCATTCAGTATTTTCCTAAACAGGGATAAGAAATTGTAAATTCTGCTTCCTCTCCAGCAGAATTCCATCTGCTGCCCTTGTGGACAAAGACAGCCAGATTCACCTGGAAATGAATGTGCTCCCCACCCCTCAATTTTTGTTAATCCTTGGGGCACAGCTCTTCTGTGTATTAAAATTTGAATGTTACTCCTGGTAGTTCCTTTCCCTGTGCCCATGAAAATGAGAAAGGTGGAAGGTGAAAGATGAAAGAAGGCAATGGGTCTCTTACGGTCCATAGTATCTTTTTGAGATTCAAGTTCTTCTATTATTTGTTGGTATCTTTTGCATTTGCCAAACACCTTGAATCCAAGATGGTGCCTCGCCTATTCTGGGAAGCCTTTTATGGTAATGCATGCTTAATGTCACCTCTCTTAAAGATATGGATGATACAAAGTGTTGAAATACTATAAGGATTATAACTCTATTCCACTATTAAAAAATTGTGCTTTATTTTTAGCGTCTAGCACATAACTCAATACATTATATGCTCTTGATAATTGCTTGTTGATACATCACAATTATTAAAAAAATAGAATCTACACAAAAGCCTTTTCAATATGTTATACCTAAAGCTATCTCTGAAGTTTGAAACTTGAGGGATGAAGGAAATAGAAATTTCATTCTACATTACCATAAATGGAATTCCATTAAAGCCGAGTTTAGTTTATGGGCAAACTTGCGTGTCCTACGTATGTTACCTTCATATGACCTTTCTACTCAGTAACGTTCAGGCTCGACAAGTGAAGAAAAATGCTGACTTCATATAAAAACAAAATATAACTATGTGCCATTACTCTTATTCTTATGTTCATTGTGCTCGCGTTTGACTGCCACCTCTTTGTCATTCTCAACTCAAATCACAGTTTGTTCCACTCCCACATAGCTACTTAGAGGGCGAAATTCCTAAATACTGCCAGAGAAAATAAAGGAAAAATAGAGTGACAATAACAGCCTTTTGTTTCAGCTTTACATATCTTCTCATCAGTCTTTGCAAATATGCTCTGTAAGACAGGGAAGTAGGCAGAAGTTACTGAATCTCTCTAGAATAACAGTAAGTAATTAACTGCTTTTCCAACTTGCTCACTAATTTACTTAGGAGAACAGATCTTTCTGCAGTTTAAGGGCTTTTATCCAGTACGTAGGACTATTCCAGGGATTTGAACTATTTGTTTGAGGGACTTCAGATCCAAGATGCTATTTTCCCTTTCCACTTGGGAAGGTTTTAGCTTGAGATTTTAGGTTTAGTGGTCTGTTCTATTGTTTGTCTAGCACAGATATAGTATATGGCAAGCAATACAATACTGTCTGGGCAATGAACAGGAATTTTTTTATTTCATACATTATTCACAACTCTGCAGTGGTTTCAGAAAGTCGATGTATATCCTGGACACAAAGAAATGAAAAACACAAAAACAAGGATGTGATTTTCATATAGTGGTTTGGAAAGTGAATACTATTGTGCATGGATTTCATCTTTATTGCACAATTATAATACCTGTTAGAGCTTTAGCAGCCTTATAACTGTTAATCAAAAGTGTACATGCTTATCTTGTTTCATAATAAGCTGACAGATTATCTTCAAATATTTGAAGCTTACCTATGAAGGAAAGTTTATATTAATATCATGAGGGGTAAGCAGCACGATTTTGTGTGGATAATCCCGTGTTTATTTTAGTTATGTTTATGACATCATCTCAGTTGTCTGTATCAGTACTACCTTAAGTGGCAGAGATAATGAGAAATGACAGTGCTTTGTACATAATATTTATGGATTGAATTTTGTTGTCATATCAACAGATAATTGGAATCAAACATAAACATTCTTGAATTGCAAAGAGAAAGGACTTAAAAAATTTTTTCTAGTATGTAGATTTCATTTTATCGTCCAAATTTAAATGAACCCTTGTGCACCTATAGTGAACATTAAAACAAGGTCAGTTAATAGTCCTAACAATGCAGAACGTGGAGGCACCCAGATGATGCCCATCCTTAGTGACTGGGCGTAACAACTTAATGAGTAATGGGCTAAGATAGAAGGTAAATATAGAAATGAAGTTCCAACATAATGAGTTCCTAGGAAATTGTTAGAGAATGTTTTAAATGTTGAATTCACCTGCAATGCAGGTTGGGAAGGATGAATGGGAAGAAAAATATTACATCTAGCAATTTGACTATTTTTTTTCAGTTGCCATAAATAGTATTGATCAGTTTGCATGGCTTATTTAGAACTGAAACTTCCTGGCAGAGGAAGATACAAAGCACTGAGAAAGTATTATGGCCAAGTTGACTGTTGTCCACACAGATTCTGTGCATTATAGGTTATCCTTATGCTTCCAGTTCCTACACTTTTTTCCTACTTCCCAAGCTTTCCAGTCCTGGGGCTTTTTGTACACCGCTTTGCTTACTTCCCTGATCCTGCTTCAGAAGAATCCTGTTTTATCTGTTGATCTCCCTCACAACACTGTTTCTCACCTCCATTATCCCAAGCTGATGTTCTACACATTAGATGTGGATAAGAAAAACTGGGAAGAATCAGGGCAATATAGTTGTTTCAGCATTGTTCGAAGTCTGTTTTATTTCTCTTAAGTCTCAGCATTCTCTTTCTTCTCAGGAAAAAGAAAAAGATTGACAATACACACTGCTTCAAATAAACCCGCTCTTAATTTATGCAAAATTGTTCCAGCCTTGGTGAGGGAGAGGGAGGCAGTGTTTAAAAGGGATAGAGAAAAATTCCTGGATGGAACTTCTGGCTCCTAGCCTTTTTGGAATTATGACCTCATCACCACTGGAATTTGCCAGCGTTTGTGATAGTGAATAAGGCATCAAGTAGATAATCAACCTTTTGTGCTGCTATGTCAACGATTTCATCAATTAGTATACACAATTGCAAAATGACTACATAATTATTTTGCTCTCAAAATAATACACTCTTAAAAAGAAACCTCAAAAGGAAAAATATCTTTTCATAAAAGTTCCTCAAACCTCATTATACATTTATTTACAGCTTGACAAGTGTGAATGTGTTTAATGAAAAGGAAAAATTTCTGGATTTCAGTAAGCAGAACAGGTTGGTAGATTTAGTATTTTTCAATTTCTGCCTCTCCTGATTCATTCAGATAAAATAGTTCTTACTAAAACGGGTTGTCATTAAGTTCTACTCTAAGGAGAGTTTTTTTTTTTTTTTTTAGTAAGGCACATAACACAAAAAATTTTTTAAAAGCACTTCCCTTATAACCTAATTGATATGTTATTAATTTTTTCTAATATTTTGAAAATATACACCTATGTTCAATCACTTTTTTTTTTTAATTTGGAGGCTAATTTCAGTAAAAGTGGGACTCTACAGTCCATGCATTTATCTGTTTACCTAAACCAAAGTATGGCCCTTGGAAAATAGCATCTTTGATTCATTGTGATTTTTTGAATCATATCATGCAAAATCATTTTTATTATGCATAACTTCAACCTACTACTTACCTTCCATTCTTGACAATTAAGTGGGTTCTGTTCTTCTACTTGATTGGGTTATAAAAGTTAAATGTGGTCCAAAAAAAAAGGGGGAAAGAAGCTCAATTTTGAAGTCTGGCTTCTTTTCTGGGCTCTATAATATGTGCTACATGTCCTGGCATAATTGAAGGTAAAAAGGATAACGGTTAGGTGGAATTCATCACAGAGTATCACTTCCTGTGTGTCCAAAGCTGCTTTTGTACCAATTAGCTATGACCTTTTCTTCTAGCCTTGGGGTATGAGATTATTGCAGGCAACCATTTCTGAAATATTTTCTTTCTAATATTAGTTTAACCAAATTTCCTTGCAGAGCTAACTATTCTTTCATGGTTTTTTATTTTTATTTATTTATTTATTTTTGTCTGATGCTTCTTTCCACTAAGCTGCTAAATCTTTCGCAGAGGAATTAAACATAGTATTTCTGGAAACATTAATAGCTTGTGCCCTTTTCTGAGTGTCCTACTTCAGAAATATTGCAGCTGCAGTGGTATTACGTGCCATCGTCTCTTCCTGTTTCTCTCAGCAGGGAAGTTCCAGCTTTAAGGTAGATCCAAGTTCTTTTATTCCTGGGATAGGTCTGAGATTTTCCTTTTCTACGTGATGTGAATGCCGTAGTCAGGTTTTGCTTCTTTGTCAACTTATTTCACCTTGGTTGCCTATGCAGCTCCTAGGAATAATGGAGACTGGGCAAGAGAGTATAAATGAATAATTACACATCAATCCTTCCTGGTGGAAAAACAACCCAAAGCAGGGGCTGTGTGAATACTATCCTAATAACTTCACCTTTAGAGATGACGTTGTAGTGCCATAGCTCTGTATGTAAATACAGGGGAAAACCTCCACAGGCTGTAAAATGTCAAAAACACAATGAAAGTGAAAACAAACCACTGTTACATTTTTCATGGTTGCTTGAGTCATAGGACTACTGTGTAGCCATATGAAAAAGGTTAGTTTTTTTTGTTTGACTTGCATTTGGGGCAGAGAATGACAGGGCTTTGCTGAGGCTTCCTCCCTTGTTTATCTCTCCCCCTCCAAAGCATGTCTTTTATATGATTCTTTCTCTTTCTTCTCCCATCCTGCTTGTCATTTTATTTCTCAATTTGACTATCACACTGTTTACGAAATGATCACTGCTTTTGAAGTTCTTTTTACAGAGCTGTTAAGTTTTATTGAGAAGAAAATAATTTTCTAAAAAAATAGTTAAGCAAAAAACATTAGTTAAGTCCCATTCAAATAATAGAAGGTGGCAAACTTGACTTACTCAACTTTGACATCTAATTTGAGTCTTTTGTGCATGCTGTCCTGAAAGCCGCTACCTACCACTTGTTAAATTTCAATAGGAGAGAACAAAACAGACATAGTAGAATATTACTTCTATTTCACTAGCTTTAAATTAATTTTAGATTACACAGAACCACATCTTCATTATCAAAGGGAGAAATTCAATATGTACTCCAAAGTGTTCTACTCTTCTAACTCCTCTAATAATGTCAAGATTTTGTATCAGAAAAATAAGGGAATTAATATTTCACTGTGGTATAAATGTTTTTCTTTCTAACCTAACATGAAGTTAAAAATTACTTTTTTCCCACATTTAGGCTAATTGAAACAGAATTCACATGAGTAATTTATATCAGTGACTACCTGCCACTTAAACATTCATGGAAAGAGAAATAAAGTTTTGAAATCAAAAGAAAATAAGCCTGCTTTAAAAAGATTATGTATCATTAACGATTTTTATGGTTTATATTTTCCTAAATAAGCTAGTTTTGAAACAGAAATACATTAAGTGGGAAATGAATCTTACTTATGCTAGCACTGGTTATAATTCATGGTTAGCACTGGTGCGAACTGATAATTTGAAAATCTCACAGATTTTTACTGTTATTTGCACCCATCTGTGTCAACTGCGTAAATGATAAAATAATAATCAAAGGACTGATGGCTTAATATAATAGCTATTGTGCTCTAAATATCTTTTATGCTTTGACATTAAAAGTCTCTCTTGCCTTGGTATCTACTTTCAAAAATCTACTACCCATTCCTGATAGTATTTAACTGGAGTTATTAGTCCTTTGACAGCGCTGCATGCTATTGACAGTATCTTTTAATTTGCTTAATTTCCTGACATTTGCTATGTTAATTTTTTACTTTGGGATTTTTTTAATGCCAGATTTGTGCTTAAAATAGAAAAGCCCTCCACTAATAAGATTTAGTCATATCACCTAAGTACTACAGAGTTGTCCCAGATGTAATAGGGAGAGATAAAGAAAGGATCACAGATAATAAATTTGCCCTGCTTTCCCCACAAAGTTATTACTGCAAGCTTTAAGTCTCGGCTTTTATTGATAAATATAAATACAGGTTATGTAAGGAAAGCCTATGCCTATTTATAATAGCATTCAAATCTGGTTTTAGTAATTGCTTTAGGCCAAACCGCTCCATAAACAGTCCCAAGGCAATTTGAAAACAGGTATTTGTTGCGCAATCCGTTTTTATTGCATATGCATTTTATTTTATGATTTTTGTAATTAAAGTAATAAAATTAAATAATACTTCCTGGTTAAGTAGCAGGTAAACAACTTTACACAATATAGATGTATTTTATTTTGTGAAACAACTGATGGTCATTCAAAAGGAAGATTGTTGGGGACGGGCAGAGGAAGGTAGTATTTTCAATTGGTTACCAGGCTTTTAACAAAACAATTCCTATTATAATCCTAGGGAATTTCATCTGACTAAATCCCCACTCAAATGACAAGCAAGGAGTTAGAGCTGTAGCCAAAGGAACAAAGGGTGGGGGGAACAGTGTCTAAATGAGTCCCACCATGGTGCCCTTTAGTGGGTCCCATTGTGTCCTGGGTTAGCACCTCTCACCATTGCTTATGAAAATACTCAGCATTGAATGATGCTGTATGTCTTACATTCTACTTACTAAAATTGCTTATGCAATTTCAATTGGCTATGGTATTTATCATGTACTGTCCTCTGCATTATGCAGCATGGTTAAGCCTAAGAAGCAGCTGCCTTTTTTAAAACAGCGGATCAAGTGATTGTTATGTATTGTGTGAATATCAGTTCAAGTTTCTTGAGTGCTGTGGCATCTAGATGAAGGGTAGTAAATAACCATTAGGCTTTTAAAATAAAAAGACTTTTATGCGATTCTTCAAATTCTACATTGCCTAGAAATAAATAGTGGCTATTGGGCCCTTTTATTTTAATAAAACTTAGATATATATACCCGTTGGTGAGCACATATAAATCTGCACTTGAATGTTAATGGAAGTTATGCATGGGTATTAAAAGGTAAAAATCCTAAAAGATATTATAAAATTATGTTACATAGCTCAGTTTTTACAGTAGTTCAAATGTAAGGAGCATCCATGCATGCCACAAATTAGTATGTACACAATCTTTAACCTACAACATCCTCAAAAAAATGGCTTTAGATTCATAAGCATGGTTAGTTTTTTTTTTTAAGTATGAGGAGAGTGTGAATGGATTTTAATTATAAAAGCCTCTTTGAAAATCAGACTTGGTAAAAGCAGCTATATTATGTATACACGTATATTGCTCCTTTGGCATTTGGTGAGAACACTAGGTGCCATTCTAGTATTTTTCCCATTCTCTCCTCGGGCTGTTTTACATCTGAGACTTTCTCATTCTGCAGCCCCCACCTCCCCACAAGTTCTGCCCTGATCCCTTCAATTGCATTGTCTCTTTTCTTTCTCTTTTCATTTCCTAGAAGAATCTGAATCTGGGAGCTCTTATGTCCCACAATTTACTGAAGGGCTGTAATTATAGCCTGTGTCTTTTATTAACATACCTACGTGCTATGCTTTTCTGTGGTGGTACAGAGTATTGATACGATTAGCACCCTTCATTAAGATATACTGCCCATTTTGAGTAACAGCTTTAAGTCACAGGATAAGCCTCCTATACAATGGTCTACATTTTTTTTAAAGGAAGAAGGGAAAATGCATAATTAAAAAAAGGGAAAACCTCTAGAAAAATCTACCATTGCTAATCCACCCAATCCACTCAAAAAAGAGCAAGTTTCGACATTGAAATTTTGGGAAATCTTCATATTGATAGCATATTTTCCATACTTTAAAAAGTTAATCCATAAGTTAATTACAAATGAGAACATTCTGCTTATTTCTTACAGCGGCTGAGAAGATAAAGTGAGATAGTAAATCTGAAACTTCTTTGAAACTTTTAAAGTGTATTTATTTAAAATTTGAACAGAGCTTTAAAGTATTCAAAGATTATTATTATTGTTACTATATTAAATCAATGCCACTTAAATCCTTCAGTGCCTTCTTATTACTTCTAGGAGAAATCCAAATTTTTTACAGTAGCTCAAAAGACTCTCTGTGATCCAACACGTACATACTGTTACCTGTCTCTTCTCAAATAGTCCCATGCTGTGAGGAAATGTGGCACTCAGCTACGAGACTGTTGTTATGTTAGAAAGGGAAGCATTGGGCTGGGTGGGAGGCCGAAGTGGGAGAATCACTTGAGGCCAGGAGTTCGAGAGCAGCCTGGGCAGCATAAGGAGACCATGCTATGCCTGTAGTCTGATCTACTCAGGAGGCTGAGGTGGGAGATGGGAGCTTTGCTGAAGCCCGAGAGTTTGAGGCTGCGGTGAGTGACGATCATACCACTGCACTCAAGACGGGGCAACAGAGTGAGACTCTGTCTCAGAAAAAAAAGAGAGAGAAACAGAAGAAAGAAAAGAAAGGAAAGCATTGTTTTGGGTGCATAGATCTTCCAGGATTCATCCCCCAAACTGGGGCTTTTTGGTAACATTCAGATAGAATTTTTATGTTAGAAGACATGATGTTAGATAAGTTTTATTATGTTTGTTTGGCCATTATTATGAAAATAGATAAAATGTTATTGGTTTCATTTATATCTATAATAGATTAATGTAATGAACAATTAAAATGTAAGCCAGAATTTATGGGGTGTTTAATTAATAGCAGTAAATATAGTATATCGAGCTTCCAGTTGCCTTGCCCATCAGACTCTTTCAATATAGAATAAGGCTGATATTTTCTAAATGGAATTCTAGGTTCTAAATAATTATAATAAAACCTACTGCTTCTGCTATTACAAGTTTACAAAGCAATGGAAATATTGCCTGTACCCTGGCCTTCGTGGTTCAACTTCAGACTTCTTTTTTGTGACTATGTCTATAATATAGAAAATGTTTTCTTTTCCTGGCTAAGCTATGCTACTGCAGTAAAATCGTTGAAAGAAAAATTATTTTGGATCAAGGACAAGCAGCTTCAGGAGTTTAGAAATTGTTTTCTCTCATTATTTCTCTCAATCTAGGACAAAATTTTAAATGTTTAGTATCGATATTTTGCTTGGATAGATTAAAGCTTCAAATGTTTCGGTTAGAAATAGACTGCAAAAGTAATGTCTCTTTCTTAAAAAAAGAACTAATATAGTTGAGTATCCATCTAAAAAATACAACTCAATCATACTTCTAATAGTGTCTCCATAAAGATTTTCATGTTGTTGTTCTGATTAAAGTATTCATTACTAGAGACAAATGTATTTTTTTAAGTCTTGTGATTAGAGGGGCTGTAGCCATCATAGCTCTATCGGAAGCAGAAACATAATATTAATAATTTAACTTCCCATTTGTTTTCATGAAACCTAAGAACAGAAGCTATCAGTGTCTAAGGGTTGTATTCAAATGACAAATTCAGCATGCTATAAAAAGTGACATTAGGACTTCCTGCTGAGGTCGTGCAGGGTTTGGCCATCCCGAGAAATGACTCCGGGGTGGATTCTTATTCGCAGATGCTAGAGGTTCTTGTTCTCTTTTTATATTTGATTTTGATGGTGTTGAATATGACTGTGAAAAGGAATTATGTCACATGAGGAGGGACACTTACAGAGTTACAAATTGGTCAGTGCCCCTTTGCTAGTATTCCAGAATAGTCTGACTAAAATGATTCAGTTTGATTCCATTCTCTAAAAGATAAAACACAAAACACAATGGAAATGGACTTCCGAAGTATTCTGAGTTACCCATATGAAAAGTAATGGATGAGATTGTTTATGTACCTGGCACATAATATGTCCTTAATAAAGATTTGTTGAATGAATGAATAAATTATCTAAATAAATACATGCTCTATCTTATCAATTACATATCCCTCTTATCTTTCCCCTTTTCTTGACCAAATAATTTTAAATATGTTACCATCATGTATTTTTTTCTCTTTTAAAATGTTTTACATTATGAAAGATAATGTATGCTTATTGTAGGAAATTTAGAAATATGTAAAATATAAAGGCAAAGAAAAATATCTACAGTCTCAATATCCAGAAGCAACCACTATTAACAGTTTGCTTTATTTTCTTCTTTTATTTCTATTCATGTTTTACATTGTTCATATTATACTATATACACAGTAGTAGATTCTATTTTTTCATTTAACTTTATAAGCATTTTCACATATTAATGAATATCTTTATAAGTTTCCTTTTTAATGGTTGTATATTATTTAAACATAGGATGTATGGTAATTCACTCTATCAGTCCTTTAAATTGGACATTGGATTCATTTCTGTTTTCTTTTGCTACTATAAATAGTGCTGTAGTAAACATTTTTCTACATATAGTACATATAAATCAGAACAACTCCATCCTAGAAGGGATTGAGAAAGTAAATGAAAAAAAAAAAAGAAAAAAAAGTTAAAAAGTAAGTAAATGAAGTAAAGTGAGAATTCTTTACTACCTTACCAAGTACAAAGCACGATTTACCTGGGTGAAGTCAGAGCATTAACTCTGTAATCACTGATTTTATATATATTACTGTATTCATGTTCTTTAAAGAAATATTTTAATATTTATTATAGCCAGACTCTGAGGCTACAAAGATAGGCTTTACCCCCAAAGGAATGTATGTCTGGTGTGAAAAGAGAGACACAATAAATATTAGGTTGAGCCATACGTTAATTTTTGACCTCTAAAAATATTCATTTCATATGATTCAACTTAGCATAATATAGGATGATAAGGGTTAATATTGAAGCAAGTACATGGTGGCTTTAGAGCACAGATGTGTAAGTGATTAGTTCTTCTGAAGAGACATAACACAGATTATTGCTGTTTATTCAGCAAAATTGAGCTTAAATGGGGGTCCTTTTGTGTCTGCGTAGGTGTGCATTTAGAAAGATGCTAGGTCAGAGTCACACATCAGATTTATGGTATTTTGTAGCATTGCAGCACAGGAACACTTCATCTCTCTGAAATTCAGCTATTCCAGCAACCATTCCTACCTGGAAATGCCATCTCTCTTTTCAAAATATGGCCACAAGCCTGAAAATAAGCAAAAACAAAAATATCCCTCAATAGGCAAAAGAAACGTCATCAAGTCCTGAAACAACAGCATGTGAACTTTCATCAAAAGCGAGCCTTCCAAGTCTCTCACTCAAAATCTGTTTACTCTTATGTGTTAGACACAGTTTTATCAAATTTGATTTTCTGTTTCTTTTACCCTCCAGCAAATGGGGAACAGCATACTCGGATTGGGATGTGGACAGATATTTTAAGACCCACTGGTAGCACTAAGAAGTGGTAGCTAATACCCTGACTGTAGTGGAGGAGATCAACTAATTATCAAAGCAGATAACATCTTAAAAAACAAAAGCGCAGGATACAAAACTGTATAGTTGGTCTCAACTATGCAAAATATATGTATATAGTTTTTAAAAAAATTGGAATGAAATATGTCAAAATATTAAATGTTTGTGGCTGTATGGTATTAATGGGTGATTTTTACTTCCTTCATACTTTTTATAATATTCCTCAGTGATCATGTGCTGATTATATCATTAGGATAAATAAAATAATAATTAAAAATAAATTTTTGAAATGAAAAACAACTTTAAGTATAGAGCAATTTTGGTGTATTTAGAGAGGAAACAAATAGACACGCCTTAATTGTGTCCTGCAGACCTTGTCGTATTTAGAGTACAGGACAGTATTTGATGTTCGTAATAATTACGTGAATCGGCAAAAATGCATTTTTGATGGATTCTCTTTATGAAGGCAGTGAAGTATATAGTATATCTTCAAACGATTTTTATACAAAATGGCTAAGATAAAAAATATTTCTATTTAAGATGTATAAACTCTCAGCTATCCAGATCAACTCATTGTTTGAGGTTTCTGGATAGCTGAGATCTTATTTCAGGTTTTTCTATTTTAAAATGAAATTACCCTGCAGCTATTTGTCCTGTTAAATTATGCAATATTATTATATCTAAGCTTCCTCTCCTAAGTGTGCATAGCTATTTATTGAGGCATTATTCTCAGATGGCCATGGAAACAAATATTTAGCTGATTGTCTTTATTGTTTTATAAATTGGTCCAGTTATATGTTAAAATATATATTCTTTTCTCAAATGTGAAGTTTTATTGTTTGATGTTGCCTTTGTTGGTTGACCCTTGCTTTTTTCATACTTTCACAAAATTAGAGAAGAAGTATTTACATATTTCTAAACTATTGAGAACCATTAGAATCACATAAATTATTTAAGCTATTGGGAAAGTTTCCTTAGAAAACATATACAACATAAAGAATATAGTATTTATAATCATATCTCCCTGTTAGTAGTGTTACAATTGAAGCACAGTTGCTACTCATTGCTCTCCTCTTAAAAATAATAATCAAACCATAACAACACCAAAACCAAATAAATACTAAAAATGAATTCATTGCCCTTGGGGAAGAATCTTAAATATTATCTTTATCTTTTATATTTGGAGTATGTTTGTAGCATTAGTTACTTCTTCATCACTGCTTAGTGGTCTTCTTATTCTTTGTTCACTGAATCACATGTCTTGGTGGTGGTTCTAGATTTTCTCTGTCCTCCTCAGTCCCTCAAACTGAAACTCACACCCATCAACCTCAGAAAATGATTGCATCATTCAAGTTCCCTTCCTATCCCTCAGTGTCCCTTCTGGAGGCAAACTTTGTGCTCCTAATCTCAACTCCTCTTACCTCCTTCAGAATCATGCTTTTCTTCTTAATGTCTTGCTTGAAACTGACTTCTTTCTACAGAAATGCTCAGTTCCTCCTTAAGCTTAACAAACAAATCCCAATGATAACCCAAAAAATAAATAAGCAAAAAATATCCCCAAGCTACTATCCTTTGTCCAGCTGGGGAGAAATGACATGGACACCCCAAATAAGTAAGAGGTAAGATAAGTATATATCTATATGTATGTACAGTGTATGAATTTACATGCACTAACACCCATAGATGAGCTTTATATGGTCGTTGGGATGGTGCCTCTCCTAATTGGGTGGCTTAGTTGGAGTTGTGTCATCTGATATGGGACTTCAAAGCTCGGTCAATGCTTTTCTCTCTCTTTATTTTTTCAGTCTTTATTTTGAAATTTTCAAGTATATACAAAACAGATTAATATAAGGAATCCCCATGAACCTAGCACTCAGCTTCAACAATGATCAATTCATGATCAATTTTGTTTTATTTATATCCCCACCCTTGGATATTTCGAAGCAACTCTCAGACATTATATTTTTTCATCTGTAAATATTTCTATAAGTATTCATAAAAGATCAGAAGTTTTTCTAGCATAACCAAATACTATTGTCATACCTTCCCCCCCAAAAAGGTTCCTTAGTAACAAGTGTCTAGTCAGTGCTTACATTTCTCTGATTATCTACTCCTTTTTTTTTTTTTCAATTTGAATCAGGAACTAAACAGGGTTTATTTATTATTATTGTTCTGTTAAGTCTCTTTTAAACTATGGGATTCCACCTTGCATTAATTATCAATTGGTTATCAATTGCTACAAAACAAATTACCCTTAAAACTTAATGGCTTAAAACTATAATTATTTATTATCTCATAGTCTCTGTGGATCACAAATTTGGGAGCAACTTGCTGAGTGATTCTATCTGGGTCTTGCATGAGGTTGCAGTCAAGATGTTGACCAGGGCTGCAGTTGTCTGTGGGCTTTATAGTTAGATATGGAGGCTTGTTCAGATGCAGATTTTATATTTTCAGCAAGACATCCTTATTGTTGTTGGTGTTGTGTGGTTTTATAATGGAGCATATGGTGGCTGTTTGACTCTTCGTGTTCTATTAGCAGCCATTGATGATCATTAACTGAAATCCATTAATTCAGAAGAGTAATATCTATCATTACTTCTTTATTTATTAATTGGAATACTTCTATAAAAAGAAATGTCCCCTCATCAATTATTTGGTTACATTGAAATATATTTCATATAGTGAAGGCGTGATAAATACTTGATTCTCTCCCTTTATTTATCAGTTTTCAATAAGTTGTTGGCTCCCTAGAAGCCTCCAAAGGTAACACATGAGGTCCTAGCTATAGGCATTCAGAAAAAATGTGATTCTCATTTGCTCCTCTACTGATCTCCATACCCAGAGTCTGACTTAATAGGTATGGAAGGGGGCCTAGGATTCTGGTTTGGGTTTGTCTTTTTATCTCAAGGTAATGCTTGAGCCGACAAGTTTAGGGAACATTACATTAGAATATGTCTTTTCATACTTACTGTGGCTATATACATCTGTGCTATTCTCCCATGCCATGAGGATCTCAAGTTTGCCCCCGTGTACCAGACTATTACATTGAGAGTCTACCTAGCACTGTAGTTACAGCATAGACTATGGAGTTAGACTGCTTGGGTCCAAATTTTAGCTCTGCCACTTACGAGCTTTGTCACCTTGGGGAAGCGAATTACCTCTCTGCCTCAATGTTCTCATATGTAAAATGAAAATGATAGTAGGATTCTCCTCATGGTTGTTTTGAGGACTAAATGAGCTAACATTGTGTTTAGAACAGTGTTTGGTAAAGATTTCTTAAATGCATAATAAAGCTTATCTCCCTCTGGGATCATTTCTCTGAATATTTTGTTGATAAAAGCTAAGTTTAGTGGTTACTAATCTCATCATTATTATATTAATTGTCATTTATTGAATGTTTCATATATGCCAGGCATAATGGATTACCTATGTGCTCTAGTTCATTTAATCCTCGTATCAGTCCTACAAGATTAGCAGTATTATTTTCATTTTACACATCAGGAAGCTGAGTCTCCTGGAAGTTGGTGTAACTTACCCAATGTAATAGAGCTAATAAGTGATGGTATAAATGTGACATGTATTAAGGAGGCCATGTGATGGTTAATCTAGAGCTAGAATCTGCAGCTAAGCTCTCTGGGTTCAAATTCTGGCACTACCACTTTTTAGTTGTGCATCTTGGGCAAGTGACTTAACCTCTCCATGTCTCAGTTTCCTTATCTGTAAAAAGAGAATAATAGTTTTATACCTACCTCATGGGTTCTTATGAAGATTAAATGAGTTAATATTTGCAAAGCACATAAAATGTTGCCTAGCACATAATAAGCACTAGCTGATTATTATTACTGCTATTATCAATTATTATCAATTGTTTTTATTAGTTTTGCTTTAAAGAAAAGGCAGCAGTAAGCAGGGAGGGATGGAAGGTACCGATAAGGAAGGGAGTAAATGTATCTTAATAAATGCATTAGCCTTCAGGAGGGGAGAAAAGGAGAGCTATCTCTACCACAAAGATGAACAGGTAGAAGATAATCAGTATCTAGGCGAAGGCAGATGATGACACTCTTGAGAGATAGACTCACTCTTACAAGGTAGAAATCAAGATTATCCTTCAGGAATGAGGAAAAGAAGGTAGAATTGGAAGCCTGTGGAGGCACGGGAAATTTGGACACATTTGGGGAGTAAGCCAGGGAGCACACAATAGCCACAGCCAAGGTGAGTTCTGTCAGTTCTTGATTATAGCTCAGTTTCTCACGGCTAAGAAAAGTGATGTCTGGAGGACGGGCGATCTCTGAGGGTGGAAGCAGCTCAGCAACCTAGTGAGGGCAGCAACTTTGGCATGGTTGAATCAGATGGTTATGATGGTAAGTAGAATGAAGGAGCATCGAACAAGGAATGAGATGACTTGGATTCATTTTTTAACTCTACTATCAACTGTCAACTCTACTTGCATGACCTCCAATAGGTCACTTGACCTTTGGGTCTTAATTAATTCAGTTGTGAAATGAGAGAGCTACATCAGTTTATCTCTAAAATTACTTCTAATTCCAGAATTTACGATCCTAAGGGGCTGATTCTGGAGTCTAGCTGCACAAGAAAGGAATGAGTTGAAATGCCAAGCATAGGAAAGTGATGGGAAGGCCCAGGCCCAGGGAGATTGGGATGCAGGTTCAGCAAGAGTGAAGGTAGTTGTGGGGACTCAAGCCACTCAGCCTCAATCTCTCAATCTTTCTGCCTTTCAGATTTTTTTTCTGCATTCAAAAAAAAAAAAAAAAAGTAAGACTAGTCTTTTTTTTTTGTAGCAGATATTATGGCTATTGAGAATTTAATAGACACAAACAAAACAGTAAATGTTATTATATTTATTTTAGTTTTACATATCTGAAATATTTAAGACATCAAAAATAAACAGCTTACTTGTAGGGAGTTATTTTTCTGCTTTTAAGCAGAAGATAACAAAAGAATATTTTATGCTTTCCTGTGCCTATAATAACATTACACTTTGGAGTAGCTAACTAGGTTGCTTGAACACGCTGTTACAGAACTGGTTAATCCATAATTCAGCAGGTTCTTGGCTTCCAAGTTGTCTTATTGACAAGCCTGAAGAAAGTGGATGGAACTAATTAGCACTCAGCATTATAAAATAGGAAGAATTAAATAAAGCAGCTTCAATATTAAACTCAGACCCCTATGAAGATATTCCCTTTAGTTATGGGGATTTTGAAATGATGGACAGGCTAAACCAAAACTCATAATCCTATTACAGTCTCCTACACCCACCTAATAAGCTTCAAGAGCCGTTTCCTTAGAGTCTGGGATATTGCCATCTTCCTCTAGGCTTTTCTGTATATAGCTTATAAATTCTTTACTGTTCCTACTAAATATTTTGTTATTTAAAATAGCATAAAAGAGAGTATATAAGTATATATACATATTGATGCATTTTGACTGTAATAATACTTTTGGCCTGTAGGGAACTTCAAATTATTAATAATTTCAGAGGAAAGCTTTTTAAGAGAAAAGCTCCAGGCTTAGCTGTAATGAGGCGTTTGAAAAAGAGGAGGGGGTATGTTTATGTGTGTAATGAAAATATTGAGCCCTTTGGGATGGTATGAACCATAGTGTACTAATAAATGATCTTTCCATTTCAGTGTTCCAGCAGACATCTTTGTACCCCTGACGTCCCCTTGCAAAATGCCTTTAGCTCACATTTTCTTTTAAATATTTCTATCTCCTGACATTTGTTAATGGGGGTGGGGGTGCAACAGGGTAAATCTGATGGAGAATGGAGGACAATACTAAGAAGCAGACAAACTTGGTGGCTTGAAATAATGAGCCCATTTTCAGCTGAGCCGTGTGGTTCAAATGAATTAATTAACCCCTTATAAGCATTTGTCTGACTATCCTAATTCTCATTCAGTTCAATGAGTTTTGTAATTATCATTTAACTAAATAGCACTAAAAACTATTTATATCCCGACATTAAGGAAGCTTTGTAGAATTCTTTTCCTATAAATCATCTGAAGTTGTTTACAATTTGCAGTAGTCTTATTTTTCTTCTGGTTTGTGCTCAGGTTGTTTTGCTATTTTAAAAAATATTTTCAGGGTGATAATTATAGGATATGCTCTAGAGTTTGGTTAGGTTTGTAAGGGTAAAGGACGTCAGTAAAGAACATTTTCACATGTTAATTGAAAGAATATAGATTTAAACTATTATCTATCATGTTAAACAAAATGAATCCAATGATGCTAAATGGGTATAGAATGATTAATTATTCATTCTTAAGACCTGTGCCATTGAGTTCCTGGTGATAAGATGGTGATAAAGCACTTGTACCCAGAAAGAGAGAAATGAGAGTATTGTGTGACAATGCTGGAAAACAGTGTGAGAATACTAGAAAAATATGTTCGAAATGGCAAGTATCTGGGACCTCCCCTACGTTATATGCTCTGTATATGTAAACACTTTTAATTTTCATACTAAAAGTTAAAGTACATTTTACTGAATTAAGCCTCTTCTGATTGCAGGGAACAAAAAAGCTGTTTAAACTGGGTGTTTATTGAAGAGATACAGAGGCTCAAGGGAATTCAGGGTGGGAAATATCCTCCATCTAGACCTAGATCCCTGGCAATGGGATCTTTGCTCTCCTTTCAAGGTGTCTTTTAGGCTCCTCCACAGCATGAGTTCATGGGCCTTTAACCTAGGGCTTAAAGGGAAACTTTACTTACCCTGGTCTAACCGCCCCTTCTACCTCCTGCCAAAGATTCTTGGTTCCCAGTTCTACATTCCTATGAGAGGAATGTTATTTGGCTCCTTTTGTTTTCTTTTTTTGCACGAGGCCCCACATCCCTGATGAGCCTACGATGCCTCCCCTTTAGATCAGGTGTCTCTCCTGGTTCAATCAGTTATTACTATTTGTGTTACAGGGTAACTAATTTCTCACAACAACCCTATTACATACTCCCTTTTAGAGAGGGGGAAACTGAGGCAAGAAGAAGTTAAGTACCATTTCCAAGGTCATGTAATTCCAGAGTCTGTGCTGAGTTAGATCGGTTTTCTAGTCCCTGACCTATTACTATGTGAGTGACTTGAAGTGAATCACTTAATCTCCCTGGGCATTCAGCCATTCCATGAACAGTATAAAAATTATTTTTCTGATTTTTTAAATTGACAGATTAAAGGGAAGAATAGAAGCCCAATAACACATTGTCATAGGGCTTACTTCGTTACACAGAATAGATACTCAAACTGGAGTGACGAGGGATTTATTCAAGGATATGATAGGCAACCTTTTGGACATCCAAGAATAGGAAGCAACAGTCAGACCATAGAGTGCCTTGGACTGGAATTGAAATTGAAAAGTTAGAAATATAAGTTGTTTTCTCTGTCTCTCCATGGTCTCACTCATCTCTGTCTCCTCCTTTTCTCCATCAGTTTCCTTTGTTTGAACATGACTACCACAACTGTGGTACAGCGTATCTTCATGTGTCATTGATCTCTCTGAGTTCAAATTCTTATGGCAGAATCTGACTGGTCCAGCCTACCCTGTGAATTTCTTCCCCTTGAGTCACGTGTCTAACCCGTGGCCAATCAGCCAGGGCAGGGATAAGATCACATGGTAAATGGGACTGCTACCTTTTCCAGGAACTGTATGAAAGAGCAGATTCTCTGAGGTATGGGAAGAGCTGGCAAACAGACTATTTGCTACACCCTTAATCCTAGCACTCTAACACTGGTTTCAAACATATTGTGTATTTCTCCACAAATCATCATTTTGGCTACATAGATAATATTTTAAGCACTTTTCTGTATACTAGTTACTTTACTAGGACTTTATTAGGTACAGGGCCTCCATTTCCTGATCTGTAAAATGAACTATCCTGTCTTGCTTTAGAATTCTCTCTCTCTCTCACACACAAATGTTTATGTATTTATCTATATAAATGCATAAACTGAACACAGTTGGCTCTCCATATCCATGGATTCTACTTTCATAGATTCAACCAACCATGGGTCAGAAATATTTCTTAAAATATTGTGTCTGTACTAAACATGTATAGACTTTTTTTTCATGTCTTCATTCCCTAAACGATACAGTATAACAACTTTTACATAGTGTCTACATTGTATTAGGTATTGTAAGTAATTGAGAGATGATTTAAAGTATAGGGGAGGATGTACATAGGTTATATGCAAATACTTTGCCCTTTAACATAAAGGACTTGAGCATCCATAGATTTTGGTAACTGCAGGAGGTCCTGGAACCAATCCTCCATGGATACCGAGGGACAACTGTATACTCTATTGCTTTTGTTACCAGACCAACCAGAATTTATTTATCCAAATAAGTGTTCAGCAGTACCTTAAATTTGAGCAAAAGAAGAAATTTAGTATCATTTCTTTGTAGTTACATCTACTGTTTAACAAAACTTTAGTATTACAAGGCTTATTTAACCAGGTTATTTATCTACTTAGCTCTGAAATATTTGTCTGTTTTCCAAAACTCAAATCTAATATCAAAGGTCAAAGATTTGCTGTCATCAAAACTATTCAAAATAATGTGAGGCCTACTCTAAAAATATCCCAAAGAAGCACTTCTTAAATGTTTCATGCAATGATAGAATCATTGCTTGATTCTGTAGCTCCCAAAGCAACTACATCGAAGAGGACAGATCTTATTTACCAACATATGTAGGTTGTTTAAAAAATCATGCATAGTGAAGAAAATAATCAGGGGAAGATGGTGGATAAGAAAAACCACCAGCCAGAGTGTCTCTGCAAGAAAGATAGATTATAGATAAAACCGAAAGAAACAAACAGGCAGACAAACATAGATCGGATGAGGGTAGGAAGGAAGGGTGCCTGAAACTACAGGAGACTCCACAGGAAGAAGTCACGGAGCAGAACTGAAAGGAGAAAGGCCTGGGCAGGGTCTAAACCCCAAGACGCTTGGAGACCAGTGACAAGGGTAGGTGGAGCCGTTCGATTTCCCCTCCCTTGCATCTCGGACTGCTGGTGAGCTCCTGAGCGGTTGGAGAGACCTGCTAACACCAGCCCAGAGACGGCCACCACCAGTGAGTGGCGGGCCTCTTGCGGACAGGGCACTGGGCTCCCAGCACCCTCGGGGCACATCCTGCCCCACAGACCTGAGCCCCAGCAGGCACCAGATTGCTTTATTCTCCCCTTCCCCTTCCCTGCCCGGGGCTACTGAGAGAGACAATTTAGCCACCACCCAGAGACATCCACAGACCTTTCCTTTTGGGGCCCTACAGCAGACTGAGGGGTACTCAGACTGTGAGCTCCCTACCTGCCAGCTCTCCCAGGTGCTGCTTGCCTGGGGACTCCAGGAGAGTGGGGCAAATCTGAGGCAGAGAGGACTCTTCCACACTATATACCTTAGGTCTTAAAATATAATTCCTCAAGAAAAGTGTGGAAACCAGTATACCCTCTATTAGAAAGAGGGAAGACTTTGTGCATTTATTTCAAATCTTTATATAACAACAAAAAGGAATCATTCTATTTAATATGACTAGTTTTCTAGAAATAACAAGTGACTGACTTTGGAATTAAAAGAGGATCGTGGGACTTTAGTGCATGGAAGCTGTAGTTCACATATCAAACTTCTGAAACCACTTTTATGATGGACTTTTCATATCTCGTATTCTCAAATTAAGTAAAACATTTATTGCTCTAAATCTGAGATAAAGGGTGTGTTCATCAGATTATGCTGCATATATAGAATTCTAATTTTAGCTTTAAATTGTCTTTCATTCCTCTTAGAAACTAGACTGATTAATCTGGACTACTTTTTTCTTTAAAAGTTACCACAGAAATGAAGATATTTTTATCTACAGGAAAAAAAATGTATATGTATATATATATACACACACAGCACTTTTCTCACATCACTTCTTAAATAAAAAGTATATTTAATACAATGATTTTGAATTTGTCAGCAGAAATACATATAAATATACCTACACACACACACACACACACACTCAAGCTACACAGCTACCACAGTAAGATAACCTCTAAACACCAACATGAAACGAGGCAAGCACCAACAGATTTGCTAAATCTACTTTTCTGAACCTCAGCTACCCTCTCTGGGGGGACTTCATTTGTACAGGACATATTTTTTAGTGTTAATCACAATCCTGACTCATTCCTGCCCCGGCCTTATGTCTGATCTTCTCTGTCGTACATTTATAAGCTGGCTCTAATGGCCAAGGAAGAAACAGAAAAGTAAAATAACTATAAGATGAACATTAGATTTTTAAAAAACTTTAACATCAAAATATATTTCACAGTATACAGGGGAATAAGCAAATAATTTGCATATGCACTTGTGTCTGTCTGATGTTTTCATATACCATCATTTACCCCTTTGGAAAGCTCTAGCAGAAACCCTGTATTTTCCATGGGGATACACAATTAGATGCTTAATCTAAACCTGGAACAATGTGATTTGAGCTGATTTGCAGAAGGGCTATAAAAGCTGAGAAATCAGTTTGACAACATTCCTGCTGGGATTGGCCTGCAATAAATGTTCACAGTGGTATTTGGAGGCCATGCCACTTTAGTCAGATCACCAGGGTTTAGGAGATGATGCCTACAGTAAAACTTGAGTTCACTGCCTCTCAGGGAATGTGTGAAGGCTCCCAGGCTGAAGGTTCATTAGGTCGGTCTGTAAGAGCTGTCAATCAGACCAAGCTGTCAGGGGAATACTTTTTTAAAAAACAGATAGAAGCAAAATTTTCCCGCTTAGAACTTTTCCACAGTGTATCCCTGCTGCCATCACAGTGTCCACACCAGGGACAGCTCTTGCTGGAGAGTAGAATACTAGGCCATTATAATGTTCTGAATGTCAGCCTTTGGCGACCATCACTTATGAGCACGGCTGCTGCTCTTAGTAATCATGCTCTATTACTAAGTGGTCACCTAGGATGCATAGGATAGAATGGTTGTTAAAGTACACAAGTCTTTAAGGACATAGGGACTTGTGTCATAATCATTTGCCCCAGTATCTTACCATGGTGATGGAAACAGAAAGTGCTCAGATGTTTGTTGATCTTAACTGAACATCAAGAACAGAAAGAACTGTATCATTCTAGCATATGTATGGCCTTTACCACCCCATTCCCCATCCCTCTTGGCCTAACAAAATTTGGCAAAATCATTCCCTGTATTTCTTCCATTTTGTCAAGTGTGTATTATTTTATATCTAGCAAGCCTAGATTATGTATGATTTTGGTATATCTATTTGTTGAGCATGACTGGAATAGTTCAAAGGACTTTTAAAAAATGGATTATAACTTATAAAGGAAACCAAGAAGGTTTGGGGATACATGGTTTATTAGGTTTTGTGTGAACATTTTATTTAACACTAATACATTAGTTAATATTTATTAACCATTTAGATGATTGTGGTACTGAGAGTATATCCATGTGACAAACCACTAAATCAAAATGCAGGTAATCTGTTGTCAATACCTGTTGTAACTGGAACAGACTGACAGATGACACAGTTGACCACGCCACATATGCAAGAAGCCCTCGTAGGATGATTAAAATAAACAGTTCAGCTATGAAAACATCAAGTTGATGATGGCATGTAGGCTCCAGTTACTAGCATTATCGATAGAAAATTAATAAATAATAAAAAGTAAATTATAGTTTTTATTTGTCTCTTATTTTAATTAGCCAGATTCAGCTACAATTATATTTATGAATCTATATTCATTTGTAATATTAATATTTAGAGTTAATTACTTCTTCATGAAACAATTCTCTTCCCAGAATGGAGATTTAGAAAATCTATTGCATTAAACATCAGTTGATTTTCTTTCCAGGTGGCATCCATTAGGACAAACGCCATGAAAAGGCCACTGACCAAAATGTTGATTCCCTGGCTGACACCTGGAAGAAAAATAAACTTATGTTTAATGGAGTAGACTGTCTAAATCCCTGTTTTGAGAAGAATGCGCATTCATGAATATTTATTCATTGCCGCATTCAATGGATTCTAGTAGTGAAGGACATCCGTATCATAGAAAGTAGCATCTATTCATTAACTTATTACTTTCCAAAGAAATAAGCAAGAATGCAGCTCGAGATGGAGTGTTGGCAGTAACCAGTTCATTCCTTTATTATGTGACACATTCATCATGACCTGCATGATAACCAATGAAATAAGACTGTGATTTGTGTATGGTCTAATTTTTTGAAATATTCCTTTTAAGTTACTGTAGCACAATCCCAAACCGATACTATAAATGAACTATTCATGGTTTTGTCTTATTCAGTGTTCTAGGTACATTATAATATCTATTTATTTATCTACACATTTCAAAGAATTTTTCTCTTTATCTCCTTTCCGCAGTGGTAAATCATCCCTGTACAACAAGGGCTAGTCCAAGACCAGCTACATAAATGACCTGAGTGCTGTTTTAAATAGGATTGGGTGATTGTACAACATGACTTTTTAAGATAATCAAATGGTAAAAGTTTCTAGTAGAAATATGATATTCATTTCACCCAGTCCTCTTTTCTTTCTGCCTAAGGCTCTCTGGTAAAATGTATGCTACATGCCCCTTAATACTGCCTTCGTGACAGTTGACTATATATATATACTCTGGAAGAAAATACAGACTTGGGAAGAAAACAGATATATATTCTACAATGAATATTTCCAGCTCCCATTCATTTGATACTATATGCATACTATATAGTGCACAACATTCTGCCAGGCATTAAGCAGGATGCAAAAGATGTCTAAGACATGATCCCTATCTTCTGAATGTTTTCATTATATAAATGTATACTGTTGATTATTGAAGTGACTATTATGTAAACTAAAGACAAAAGCCACAAGAGTTGCCACGTTTTTGCCAGTTATTAGCCCCATATATAGTACATATATATGCAATATATTATATATAATTTCGGCATATGTAATATAAATTAATCAACATTTCCAAGACCTTCACTAACTTGAAACACCCAGAAGTAACCTAGGTATTTTAATACAGTGCTTGCAAATAGCTAGGATAGTACTTACATTTTTCTGTCTTTGCATGTATAAGATTTATGCATTCAGGCTTGTGCAAATATGTTTATAGCGTATACCTAAACCCCTGATAATTTAAGCTTCCCTCTGTGGATCTCAACCCTTCAGATATGATTCATAACAGTGTGATTTTTTTTTTAACCTACTGGTATTTTACTATTAGGATATTTTAGGAATCTTGTGAATTGTGTATCTGGAAATATAAATTTGATTTTATTATTAATTCATTCAGAAATCATTTATTGGGCAACAACACTACTGCATATACATTTATTAGCAAGCAAAAATAGAATATTTAGAGATAATGTGATATAATGAAGATTTCAAGCCTGTGTAAAAAGAATCATGCAACAGACTCAGCTCCAAAGCATGTGAAATATTCAGGTTAAGAACAGAACTGCAGGAAGCACTCCTAAGGCCATGGGAACTGCTATGTACAAAAGTGGTATGCTTATTCTAGCTCAGAGAGGCTATCAAATATATTATTTACTGAGGAAGCCTCATTTTAACGCTCAATAGAGAAGTACGAATGACATATTCTTTACAAGTGGCAGTATTGGTATCACAGCATTCCAAGGGTGTGAGAATGAGTTTAGAAATGGACTGAGAAAAAGCAAAGAATATTTCTTAACATCGAAGGAAATAGAGGTACTGCTAGGACAATTATATTTCCCTCTGGTTTTTCCTCACTGTTCATTTTCCCCCTCACCAAGGACCCTGCCTTCTAAGAAGTGGTCTATGGCTGAGAGAGCATTATAATGAGAAAGTGAAAGTGGAGAAGGCAGGTGCATATTTGGATTGAGGAAGAATGGGAGGCTCAAGAGGTGCCTCCTATACTAGTTGGTCATTAACTAGCATTACCCACAATAACCACAGAAGAAAGGTCACACGCAACCAGGCCTGTTCCCTCTTTTATGCTCATTTACCTTGCCTGGGTCCTTTACCCTGCACATGACTACTTTGTGCCTGCTGCTCAGGGTCATTGCCCTAAAACAGCTGAGTTGGAGTTTGCAATGAAGAAAGAACAAAGGAATTTAACATTTATCGAATATCTACTATTTGCTAGGCACTGTGTGAGGTGTCATGTAGGCACTGTGTGAGGTGTCATGTATACCATCTCATTGCATCTTCACAATACTCCTGAACATTAGGTTTTATTTTCCAAGTTTACAGGTGGAGGAATGGAGGATTAGAGAAGTTAAGTAGCTTGGCCGAGGTCACAGCTGGTGAATGTTTGAATCAGAATCTGAACACCGGTTTGTGTAATTCCAAACTGCATGCTGTTTCCTTTCAATGTTGCCTTTCACTTAGGGGCTCATGCAAGAGATTTATGAGTTCACTCAGATTTTCTTTGGTCATAGGCTAGGAACACTTGTAGCTGAATTTTTAGTTCTTACCTCAGATAAGACTTGTAACACTACTACATTTTTAAAGAATGAGTGAGTAATTCGTGGACATATTCATTGGAATACTTTTAAGAGTTTTCAAATCATAGAGTCGAAAATTCATGCTGTGCTCTAGGCATTATTGATCCTGAGTCATCTCATGCAGGTAGATATAAATCCTTTTCTTAAAGATCTCTGGCGAAAAAGCAGTCCAGGCTTTTCTACAGTAATTTACCTCATCTCTGAAAAGGCTTACAGATAGGTGTATGCACATTGCTAGGACCAATGACATAATGCCCAGTTCCAATGAATCAAGCCAATAAAATAATAATCCGTTTTAAAAGTATAATCTTCAAAGGGTTTCTGAAACTTACTTAAAGGAAGTTTATGTGATTTTGCCATTTCTTCAGGAAAGACAGATATATTTGAATATTTAAATGATCAGGCCTAGGGTGGGTCACAAAGAGATTTTTATTTCGCATTTGGATTCCCTTTATGGTTTAAATCACAGATCTTTACCTTAAAGGTAAATGAATGGAATGTTGAGAACTGACATAATTTTTTATATTACCACAGTTTTCTGAGAGCTTTACTCTTCAGTGTGAGTATCCTATGTCTTATCCCGAGTTATAATTGTTTGCTTGTATGTCCTTCTAACAAGATTGTGAGCAATTACAGGGCAAGGACTGTGCCTTACTCATCACAGTATCTCCAGTGTTTAGCATAATACTTGACACACAGAAATGATCAATAATTATCTAGCGAGTGAATGAATTAATTTCTCCAATTGATTCTGCTGAAACAGGCCTTTCACCTACTTTCCCACAAATACAACCTGCTAATTCACATTTCTCTATCCTGGTTCATATTGTTTCTCTCACCTGGAGTGCTATTTCCTACTCTTCTCCACTTACATAAATCCAACTAATGTAGTTCTTCCTGGCACAATTAAGTGCTACATGAGTCCTGTTCTGCCTATTCTAGCTCTCACAGAGTCATGTCCTCCTCAGACCCCAAATCTTTTAGCCCCTATGTGCTATCCCGCACACTTAGCCCGTTATTATGTGCTGTTTTATATTATTTGCTAATCTTTTCATGGTTTTGTTTTTGTTTCCCCAACCAGTATGAAAAAGGGCCACATTTTATACCATCTTTTCTCCCTTTCATGATGACTTAAATGTAGAATAGACCAGGGGATAACAAAGTATAGCCTACAGGCTAAATCCAGCCCCAAATCTAAGATTGTTTCTTATGGTTTTAAATGATTAGAAAACAATCCGAAGAAGAATAATGTTTTGTGACGTGAAAATTATATGAAATTCAACTTTCCATAAATAAAGTTTTTTGGAACATTGCCACATCCATTCATTTATGTATTATCTATGGCTGCTTTTGGGCTACAGCAGTAGAGTTGAGCAATTGTGACGGAGATCCTATGGCCCACAGAGCCTGAAATATTTACTACCTGACCGTTTACAGAGAAAGTTTGCTGACTGCTGGAGTAGACCATCAATGAGTACTTACTGATTAAATAATTCATTATCTTATGACTATTCCATTATGAAACTAGATACTTAGAAAGTACTGGTAATTATGCTGTCTTGCCTTATCTAAAGAAAAATAGTAATGAAAGCAACCTTTGGAGCACGAATGATTCTTGTCTTTTAGTTAGTGACGTATAAAAATTTTCAGTTTCTCCTTCTCTAGTAAACTGACTTATAGTTCCCTTAGCAGTTTGAAACCTTTTCAACATATGTAGACCCTCTTCCTGCAGAGATTTCTAAGAACAGGGTAGATGATTATCATTCCGGGATGGACTAGATAACCTCTAGTATTGTACAGCCCAAGGATTCCTTGAATCTCCTCTAAATGTAAACCTTGCTTTATTAGAAATGAGAAATCTGATTTGTGAAAATGAAGTCTCCTCATCCCCAATAACTCCTTGAGTCTCCTTTGCCAGGACCTTCCCCACCCTTCATTTTTGGTTTAATCTAGTTCTTTTAATTAAATATGAGATAATTAAAGTTCACAGAGTTTAAACCCAGCAGGCTTGATTTAGTGATAAAAATCTGTGGTTTGTCAGCTTTTGAAGACATAATCCTGGCTTCAACCTTATCTGACAGGTAGTCAGCCTAGCAGGCCTGAGGATGAAAACCAGAGCATCTCATCTTTTCAGGCATGACTTGCTATTTATCTTCTGAGGTATAATTTACAATTGCCCTATAGAAAACGGGTAGAGTTAAATAAGTAGAAAAGGCCCCCTTTCGCTTAGGCACACTTAATTCATTCAGTATGCAATTGTTGGTGACTAGGCCTACAAAGTGGACAGGTATATTTCAAATGAGGGGAAAATCCCCCAAACATGGCTTATTTGATTAATGTAAATTATTCCTTCACTCACTGAATATGTAAAGTATGTAAATTTAGTCCTGCTGTCAAAAGGTAGCTCTGTGCCATTAGCTTCTGCAGCAGACAAGGCCTGCTGCATCCTGTACTGCATTTTCAGAGAGAGAATGCTAATGACAGCTTGAGCAATTGCCTTAATGAGCCAGAAAGGTGTTCTTTTTTATTCGTGTTTAGCTACTTAGAAGTCATCTGAAATAAGATCGTCTGTAGATATTACAGAGTGAAAAAAGGTGTGGGTTATCTTATTAATGTGTTTCTCCAAACATACTAAGAATGAACCAATAATCAGTTATTTGCCAAGAAAATAGTTCATCGTGCTGTATAGGTGATATGCCATCTTGAAATGCAAGGTTAGATTCTAATTATCATGCTAGCTAAGTAAATATAGTTGTCAAGTTGCATCTCTAGGTCATTTTGGGAAATACCGTAGGGCTTCCCAAACTGATCACAAAATAGCATTAGTATTATAAACCTAAAGTGAACAGCATAACCCATTTTTTAAAAAATAAAGCACTTATAGTATGCAGTTTGAAACCTTTTCAACATATGCAGAACAAGTCATCAGGAAAATGTTAGAAATCTGCCTATGTGCATCATCTTACATGTAAAATTTAGCTCAATTGCAGCTTCACTTTGTGTTGTTATTAATAGAACCCACCACATTAATATTAATATTTAAGACAAATTTCCTAATCATCTGTCTTTCATTCTAAATGAAATGTCCATATTTTCTCATTAATTTTAGTCTGTTTAAAGATAAATCACATCACATTAACATAAATATTGAAAAAGTCATGTTCAAATTTTGGTTAAAGTCATGAAATACATACCCATAATTGACTATGATGTTTTCATATTTGGTTATAAATTGTAGCTGTACTTTCCACATGGAGTCAAGAGGAGTAGTGATTTAACACATTAGTGGTGGAAAAGTTTAAGTTTACACTTAAGCCACTCCCCCAGCCAAGGATTTACCTAACAAACTAGCAAAGTTCAGTTAGGGCTTGTGTTAACAAAATAGCAAAAGTATAGGCACTCTAAACTAAAGGTCCTTTCTGCCCCCGTTGTGTACAATCCATGTCTGCATCTTGCCTAATTTTAATTAAATTGTATGTCTTCTGGGTCTGAGGACTGAAATTCTGAGATTTAACCAATATTTAAGAGCTTTAAAAGTGCTTTTGTGTAGAACTTGTAGTATGAGATATGACTTCAAAAAAGCCTGAGCTGTAGAATTAATTTTTTTCAGTCGGATGAGTAATACTACTTTAAAATACATATCCCTTTCAGATTAAATAATCCATTGTGTTAGAGGGAAAAAGTTATGCAAGTGAATCAGCTCTACAGTTTTCAGGAGGTGAATCAAATAATTACTAAATTGAAGTACAGTTAGAGTTGAACTATCATGTGAAATTATATTTCCCTATGAATTTCTCATTGAAACCTTGCATTGATTTCTGTGTGTTTGACTACTGAAGTAAAGTGGGGGACTATTATAGAATTTAGATTTAATATCTAGGTAGTGGGTACTTTTCCAATTACAGATCTTCATGAAGTTTCTGATGAGAAAAAAAAAACACCGAAGAGAGCCTCTTCTCAGCTACATCATAAACAACAAAAACTCAGCTCTATAGGCATAAGTCAGTGAGAAGTGAAAGAATGATTGATTCTTCTAGTTAGTTACTCATTTGTGGAGTTTTCCAAAGTTAGCCTGCATTGTAACTTTCTTATAAGGAGGATCATTTCGTGAGGGATAAGTTTTTGGTATTGTCACAATTGTGTAACAATCCCCAAAGAAGCATTTAATTTGTAATTCTTATTGCTAGCAAAGCCAAAAATTCTATTTCATGGTTAGACATTCATGGAGATGATAATTATAATGCATTGTTTTGTCAAATGTTATTCTTTTCCAAAACCTCAAAGAATATATGACATTCTACTATGTCTTTGAATCTCCAATTATGTAAATTTGTTTATGTTAATCCATAACATGTTACTTGGTTTCTCTGCAGCTCTGTTTTTGAGCTGACGATACTAAAATTAGTGTTAATTCACATCTAGGCATATAGGTGTACTTGAAATCACCTAATCTGAAATTGCAGTTCTTAGAGTTAGCTCTAAGAAATGTAATTATGTAAAGAATATTTTGAATGAAATATTGAATAAATTAGTAGAAACATAGTTAATTTCTCAATGCATCCCAAAATAGTAGGCTTGGAAAGTGGTGCTTTTCTACTTTAATTTTAAATCTTGTACATTTATGAGAAAGAAATAAGCTTATCCCTATATTA
>RJWJ010012438.1:0-42010 GCA_004363605.1 Indri indri | reverse complement strand
ATAATCCATATAGACCGATGTTTACAGGATAGGATAACATTTTTATGAATCTAGGGTAGGAAATAATCCTTAAACAGGACCCCAGAAGTACAAGTAATGAAGGGAAAGTCTGATAAATACAACTGCATTAAAATAAAATATTCTGTTCATCAAAAGATACAAATAAAAATATTGAAAAGTCAGGCCACAAAATGAAAGAGGTATTTGTAATGCATATTACCAAAAAAGAATTGGTACCCTATATATCAATAAGATGACGACAAACAACTCAATGAAAATATAAGCAAAACATATGAACAGGCACTTCACAGAAGAGATACTATACATAAATAGCCCCAAAACATAAAAAGATGCTCGGCTCTATTAAGAATATATAAATTCAAATAAAAACCACAATGGAAATCATTTGAAAAACATAGTTTTTTGGGGATTTTTTTGACCAAAAAACCTAAGTATGGCAAAACCAAAACTTTTTGATTTGGAGGATGTGGAGCTCTGGGAATTTTAAGCACTCCAAGTGGGAGTATAAACTGATGTAATCATTCCGGAGAGAAATTTGGCAAGACTTGGAAAAGTTGAAAATAAGCATGCCAAACAATCTAGCAATTTCACTCCTACCTATTTATGTGCCCCTGGAGAAGCTCTTACACATGTGCTCAAAAAGACATAACCAAGAAAGTTCATAGCAGCCCTGCTTATAAGAGCCACAAAGAAAAGATAAGTAATTGGTGCTTGTCCATATGATGGAATACTGCACAGCACAGAACGAAATGTACTGTCAACACGGATAAACCTAACAAAATGTTGAGTCAGAAAAAGACGACGTATAGAAGAATACATACAGTATGTTACCACTTTTACAATGTTTTATAAATGAAAAACAATACTATACATGGACTTGGGACCCAAAACTAAATAAAAAAGTAAAAAGATATGAATGTGATTAATAGACATTGAGTTTAAGATTAGGTTAACTCCAAAAGTGCAAGGAGGAGCATCAGATCCAAGAGAAATACAAAGATGATCATAAATTTTATTTGTAATATTCTATTTCTTAATCTGGGTGTTGAGAGACAAGGGTTCATTACAGCAGTCCCTCCTTATTCACAGGAGATGCCTACCAAGACCCCTAGTGGATGCCTAAAATTGAGGATAGTACTGAATCCTATATACAGTATGTTTTTTCCTATATCTGTATACCAATGACAAAGTTTAATTCATAAATTAGGCACAGTAAAAGATTAACAACAATGACTAATAATAAAATAGAACTATAACAATATATTGTAATACGGTTATGTGGATGTGGTCTCTCTCTCAAAATACCTTACTGTACTGTATTCACCCTTGTGATGAGATGAAGTAGGATGAATGATGTAGGCATTGTGACATAGCATTAGGCTACTACTGACCTTGAACACAGCACTGAGATACTGGATACGGAGATAGTCGATCTGATCACCAAGATGGCTACTCGGTGACTGATGGGTGGTTAGTATATATACTGTGGACATGCTGGACAAAGGGACGATTCGCATCCCAGACCGGATGGAACAGGAGGGTGGGAGATTTCATCATGCTATTCAGAATAGTGCACAATTTTAAAGTTTATTAATTATTGCTGGACTTTTCCATGTAATATTTTCAGATTATGGTTATCCATGGGTAGCTGGAACCTCAGAAAGTGAAACCATACATAAGGAGAGCACTACTATACATCATTCTTTATATAATATGAACAGAACTATTTCGTTTTTCAAAGTGTCTAAATTAAGAAAACTGAATATATCTTAGTTTTTTAAAAAATTGAAATTTAAAAAATAGTTTTACATTCTTCAAACAAATAACTCAAAAGTAGAGTTCCTCCAATAGAGTTTTAAATTTCACTAAAGAAAGATAAAATACCTAGCCTCTTAGAAGTCATTTAAAAACTATATAAGGCAATAGGCAAAGAATTACAAATTATTTACATGATTTCAGAAAAAGGGAAAAGGAATTTCCAGAAGGGAGGAGACTAGCATGAGTTTTCTTCAGAAGAGAAGAAACACAAGGGGTCAGGAGAGCAGGTTGCTCTTTTTGTTGGAGTTAGTGTATCCAAGCATCCTGTACCTGTCTATCCTGTTGTTGGCTCCATTTCCACAATCCAAGTAAATCGACAAGTTGGCTTACCAAAATAATTCATGCCAAGAAAAAATTTCAGAGTGGTTTGCCCTGGTTTGCTTCTTTGGCTACAGAAACACACTTAAAAGGCAATAGTCTACACACACTTTCTTAAATTCAATTTCATTTGTTTCTGGCTACCTCAGTTGCCATGATGATTGCAAACTGTATACTGCCCTCGTTATCCAGGCTACATGCCACGCCTGCTTTGTCAACAAAAAGCATTGGTTTTTTGGGTCCAAAGTACCAAATTACAAAAAGTGCTGTGTTAGGCACTTTTCCAAAACCTCTCTGTAGACAGGGTCTCAGCAGCTTCCTGCTCTAACCCCCACAGAATCTAGAGCCTGAGCATGCCCAAACCATTGCTTCCTCACCAGCTCTTAATAGTCATTAAAGTTGCCAAAATTGATGATGCTCCTTAAAAACCTTCCTATGAAAGGAATCCAATTTATGTAGGTTTGAAAAAAATAAATGAAGAAAACATACTGGCTTATGAACTCTCAGAGCATTTCTTTCTACGGCTAACTGAAATGAGAAACTTTTGAAAGTATCTGACATCATTTTGTGAAAATAATTATTGTGACTTTAAACTTAGAACTCATCTGCCCCAACTCTTTCCAGTTGCCTGGATGATAATGATGTAATTGCAGTTATAATTACAAAGAACTTCCATTCAATTTAATTTTAATTATTTAAAATTTGTAAACACTCCAGGAAAACCTCATTAAGCTGGCTGAACCTGCTTGTTTTCAAGAGGGACCAGGGAGTCAACATTTACAGTTAATCATATTACAACATCCATTCGCTTACACTAACCATTCTGATTAACCAATAATCACACTCATTTGGAGTGAGCAGCACTGGCAAAGCTTGTTAGAGCTTTTAAAAAATGATTTGCAAAGCTGCATATATAAAATGAAGCCCCACATTCACGAACAGAAGACCTTTGGCCTGTATGTATTTTGGAGAATGCATAGAAAAATTTTCACAAAATGCATATATTTTAAAATCTTACTTGTAAAACTGACATCTTAGAATCTCTAACAATTCATGTGCAAGTCTCTTTTGAGTATGAGGTTATGTGATGTGCACACTTTCCACAGCCACAGTGCCTCGCTTGGTGTGAGGCTCACAGCTAGTTAAAGGCAGATGAGCCTAAGCCCTTTGCACAAGGGCTCAGAATGAAATTTAGAATGAAGTTACCCTGTGCTGCAGCGGTGAAAAGAGCACTGGGTTAGACTTGGGGACAACCTGCCTCATACAATTTACTACCTGCGAGACAGGGGGAATGTCTTCTAGCCTCTCTAAATGTGTTTTCTTATTAAGAAAACCTAAACATGAAAAGCTGCTTCACAGAGTGTTGAGGACCATTAAATGTGCCTGGCATATAGAAGGCTCGGAACCAATGTAGTTCATAGTGTTAAAAAGGCTGAAACAAAAAGGGTTAACCGTCCGTCATACCTGGTTTCATCATCACTCGTTTATTTATAATTACAATAATTAAGGAATGAACATTGCGTTTATCATGCAAATGGCACAGATGGATAATTTCCAGAATTAATAAAATGTCCTATATCATGATTCTGTGCATAATACTAGGATTTATCAGGCAAATTAAAATCCCACCTGGTCATATAACACTCATATTGTCACATTTTACCATACATGTTTTCCTCTATTATTGAAATTTCAGCACTTCTTGCAGATACTTGGACAGAAACAGAATAACAATTTTTATTAGTACTCATATTAAAGGGCTTTTCAATTCCTAAAATGATTTTAACGTGTGTCTTTTCTGCTTGTTCCCACAACAACCTGCAGATTAGGCATCGTTGCTCACGATGATTTACAGTGTTGGAGGAGTGCAATCATTGGATAAAGGCGGCAGAGGCTGTAAGAGGCAGAGGCCAGACTTGAAGTGTGGCTTTCTGGTCTCAAATCTTATGCTCTTTTCTGGACATCAAATTGTCCTATGAGCACACAGTGATGAACCAAACCTCCATTTCCATACTTCTGTAACAATTAAAAAGATGCAACCTCTATTACCAACCAAAGTGTGAAAGGATATCAGATTTCGAAATGTTGGCAATTTACAGGGAGGAGCCTTAGCCAACTTAACTGTTATTCTATGAATATGTTACTGTTTAATCTCTGCATTCATTATAAAAACACTGAATTAAGGTTTTCATTGGGGTGTTTCCATGCTCATGCATCCAGCAAAAAGAGCTCTGAAGAATTTGAGCACAGGCAGGTTTTCCATGGTGCACCTAAGCAGTCAGTGGTAATGGGGTGTGAGAGGGTGGAAAAAACTAATGTTTATTTCACTTCCCTTAGGAACAAACCTACACAGCATGCCCTGGCCAGGATGGCCTCTTCCCTGCTGGAGATTCCCATCCCACTCACCTTGGTCACCAAGCCTTGGGCTTGTAGCTCCAGAGCTCTGGCATGCTTTGGTCAGTCAACCTAAATCCCCACTCGCCCTTCAAAGTTTGACTCAAGGAAACCTCACCGTGAACATTGAACATCAACCATGGCCAATTACTGGGGCTAATGCTAAAGACAAAAGGTGTGCAGATGTAAGCCTGGCCCCTAGAAGTTCCAACAGAATGGGTACAAAGGAGATATTAATAAATAGATACCTGTCAATTTGGTCCCATGTGCTAAGACACAATAAGAAAAGTTAGATAATACATCCTTTTGAGTTGAGGGGAGGTGGCTATCACTTACAGTGCCGGCTTTCCTCCTCTGACCACACATTGCTCTCCCTAGTAAGTCACAATTTGGCACCTGATGGGTTTCTTGCAATGTCTCCAATGCTCTCTATCTCCTCAATAGGAGTGTAAGCCACTTGAGGGGAGGGACAGGCTGTCATTCTTCTCCAGGATTCCCCACAACACTTGGCACAGTCTTGGTTGCACAACTAGTGATCCACAGAGACACATTAAGTGTGTGTAGAAGATTCAGAGGGCAGGAAGGGGAAGAGGGTAGAGAAATGACTGGGGAGAAAGCAACATTTTTGGACAAGAAAGGAAGAACAATGGTATACGGTATCCTGGTGAGAAAAAAAGAGGGATGGTTCTATGTTGGGGAGTTTATTTAGGCAGCAAAACAATAAATGAGCAACCTTTGCATGATTTGAAATCTGCATTCCACTGGCTAATACAAAGTAATCTTTCCTATTTGCAAAATGAAAACCACAAAAAGATGATAACACATTTTGTACTAAATCTATTTGGAGAAGGAACAACAAAATTTTCTCTGTTCGCTCAATTCAGCCTGGAATATAATACATGAAATTGTAATTCTGAGCACATTATCTATGCTGCTGTTCATTTTCAGAAACATTAGTCTGTGCACACTTTTCCACATTTTTATAGCAAAATATGTCCCTTAAGATTCAGCCATACATTCTCAAGGGAATTGGTCTGCACTAGTTTTGTAAAATGTTGACTAACCATTTGAGTGATGAACTGAACAAAAGGTCACCTATATTCTTCATTTATCACCCAACAGCCTTTGATGGTTGAAAATATTTGTTAACCTTTCTTTGTCTTGATTTTATCACCAAAAAGAAAGAAGGATAAAAGTGCTTGCTTTGAAGTGTATGTGTGACTGAACGCATTTGTGAAATGCTTTGAGATTCTCAGATGGAAGTGCTACTGGAGTCATTAAAATTTAGAGAACCTTAGGAATTTGAATCCTTTAATACTCCGAAAGTAAAGTAATCAGATCAATGGATTTTTTTCTTAATCTTGTCAAGAGTATGGGTTGTTCAAGATCAGATGTTTCCACTTCTCTACTGAAAAAGGAACTGACTTGAGATTTTCAGTAGAAAAATAAAAGCCAACTTCCTAATTATTCCCTCTGCGTGGTCCTCTGAGATTACAGCGGATGTGGGGTTAAACTTCTTCTTTAACTAATTAAACTCTTTTTCTTTAATTAAACAGCCCTAACGACCTTACTTTATAGACAGCTGGCTTCAGTACAATCAGAATAACTTTCTTATATTGAGCATAGGGTAGGTGAGTGATGACCAAAAAGGTCTTAAGAAATTACTTTTACCAGAAAGATCTTTCCATCTCCTTTTGCCAGATGAAACATTTAGTTAAAGGGTTGTTAGTGAGGAAGATAAAAGGAAAGTGGGCTGGAGGAGTCCCAAGACTTGACTGGTCAAAATTAAAACAGGTGCTGAGCTCCGCAAGTGTGGACCACGAGTGGCTGGTCTGCCAGCATGCACGGCATGCCAAAGCGAGGCCTGCAAGGAGTCCTCGCTGTGAGTATCCCAAAGCATCAACAGAGACAGGATGTGTGGATTAAAGGCCATGAAAAATTGCTGATCAGTTATTTTACAAGGCACTGTGAATATTTAAAAGAATAAAATCATCTGCTATACCTGAGGTGATTTAATTGTGTTTTTAAATATGCGAATGTATCTCCCTTAAGTTACCATTAAAAATTTGTTCTGTCTCTAGTTTAGGATTGTAAAAAATTAAAAAAAAGCCGGGTGCAGTGGCTCACACCTGTAATCTTAGCACTCTGGGAGGCTGAGGCAGGCGGATCGTTTGAGCTCAGGAGTTCGAGACCAGCCTGAGCAACAGCGAGAGAGACCCTGTCTCTACTAATTAATAAATAAATAAATAAATTAGCTGGACAAGTAAAAAAATATGTAGAAAAAATTAGTCGGGCATGGTGGCACATGCCTGTAGTCCCAGCACACAGGAGGCTGAGGCAGGAGGATTTCTTGAGCCCAGGAGTTTAAGGTTGCTGTGAACTATGATAATGCCACTGCACTCTAGCCTGGGCAATAGAGTGAGACTCTGTCTCAAAACAAACAAACAAACAAACAAACAAACAAAAAAAAAAAAACCCCAGAAAAGTGAGAAGGAGACCAAGCACAGTGTGGAGGTAAATTGTGGTTCCCATTCACCTGAGTTATAACGTTCAGAATGATAAAAACCCTCCCTGCTGTTCCTTCCTCCCTCCCTTCATTTGGCTAGTTGGTGAACTGTTCGTCGCAGCTCTTTGTCTGCTCCAAACCTTGAAGCAGCTTTATTACAGAGTGGCCACATCTAACAACCCATTCCTCCCTGAGCTGCAGTTTTCCTGGCTAGAATAATACTGTCCAGAAAGCAAGATGTCTGCTTGAGGAGAGATGTGACTGCTGGCTGGGAGTTTGCCATCCCTGGTCTTGTGTTATCCAAGGTCCTCAAGAAAATCAAACTCTTCAGTCAATGGCAAATAGTAACTAATATTCTAGGAAGGTGCTTGCTACCTACTTGCTAACTATCCTAATCACAACTCTACTTCCAGATTTTTGATTTTACAATTAAATGTTTCCTTCTGAAATGCAGCTTGGCTACAGAAATAAAATTTTAATTATATGATTTTGCAAAGTGACCTTTAAAAAACATCAAAGGTTAACTTTACTCTCTGAATCCTACTATGCCATGCATGCCCATGCAAATCAGCACAAGTCTAATCTGTTTCCCTTATTATTTCTACTTTCTTTGGCCAATTTCCATTTTATTTTTTTAAGTCTAAGTTGCTTACTGGGTAAGATTTCAAAGCAAGCTCCAGTTCCTGGTGTCTCTGCATAACTTTGGTTTTAGTTACTAAGGAAACACTTCTTTGCTGTGCTACACTGTAAATCCTTTAATTCTCCCTTCTCCTAATTCTTTAAGTAATCCATTTAAACTGCAAAAGCAAATGCTATGAGAGCATTTCATAAAATACGTTGCATGCAACCCAATAAATAAAATACTATATATAATTTAACCTCAAAATTTCATATTAATTGCCATTAGGAATTCAAATGCAAGTACTCCATGCAGGGTAGCTAGATGAATAGACACAGTGTATGAGAGATAAAGCTAGCACATGTATCATAATCGTGTGGTGTTTATTAGTATCAAGGAAGATGGCAAAAGCAAGACAGAGGCTTGCACAAAATTTAAGGTTAAAAGTATCTGAGATTGCAAGGAAATTTGCAAGGAAATTTAATTCTACACTAATTCTAAAATGCTTTGTTCCAAATGTTTACTCAGAAACTCAATTATTCCTTCCACGCACATTGACTGAGATCATAGCTTGTTCAATAAAGTATTAGGAATACAATGATATGTTATATCTCCTGCCCCAGAGGGAAAAGAATATGTACTGAAATAACCACAGAACAAAGCAAAACATGCTAAGCACTAAAGAAAGCACAACATTCTATGAGAGATCTATCAGAGAGGGGCTTAGCGCTGGCTGGGGTTACCAGAGAAGCTCTAAGGTAAAGACAGACATTTCTGCTGGACCCTGTAAGCTTTGTAACATGCCAAGATGACACCTGTGAGAAGAACGTGTTCCAAGGAATAGTGTCACATTTACAGAATGTCAAGTTGGCCAATGTCGGGGGGATAGGGAGATAGATGGAGTGAAGTCACAAATAGGCCAAGAAATTCGAGTTTTGAACTTAATCCAGTGGTGATGAAAAGAATTTAGGTTTTTAGCAAGGTTAGAAATATAAAAAAGTGCAAAGAGGAAATTCAAATCTAGAACATTATGTGAATAAAGCATTCTTCACAGGGGAGAATGACATACTCCTACTCTTACCAAATGCAATTTAGGATTCCCTCCGCAATCAGATATCCAGGAAGCCACCATGATTCACTGTTCAACAAAATCATGAGTCATGCACTGACGCTTATTAGAGGTTTGGCCTGCAAGCAGGTAGGCATTATCTACCATTCCATCACCCACAAGGAAAACCCTGATGAAAACTGGCTATAAAACATCTGGATTAAAATTTCAAATTTGCACATTTCAGGCATCCCAGTTGTCTCTACTGATGTGCCTCCTAAAAGTCTATTTGGAACACCCTGGTTTTACTTGAGTCGACTAGTATCATTCAGAAAATTTAAATGGAGAGAAAAAAGTGAATAGTGGTCTTATCATAAAGGACCAAATTAGAGGAAGGCATTGCTCTTTTATGACTCTAGAGTTGATACTATTAATAAAATCAGGAAGTATATACTGGTATACTGATCCAAGGGTCAAGCAGGAATTGTAGCACAATCAGCCAAAAAGGGAATCTTAGTGAGTCATCTAAAAACAAAAAAGTAGGAAACGGATATCAAAGGTGGCACACAGAACCTGGAATTAGAATACCCGGAAGAGAAGTAGGAAGGAGCTAAGAATAGAGAGTTGGATCTACTTTTAAAGAACAACCTGAGGCAGTTCATTTTTATCTCAAATCATGAAATGGAACAGGTCAGCCACCTGAAAAGGACAGAGTATGGTATCCTGTAAGATACCAGTTTATTTAAAGAATAAGATGTCATTTTATATAGATTCAAGCACAAATCAGTGATGTCAAAATAAAAAAAATACACATAATGGATGTGGTCAACTTAAGCTCTGAAATACACAACAGGATGAAACGAGAATGCTGGGCAACACTTGCTCCATTATTTAGTCTATCTACCAGTTATTCCCTCTCCACGTCTCATTATAATAGCCAGATGCAAGTGGCAGGAAAACATAACTCCCAACAATGACACCTGTCCTTTTGGTAAGAATTTCAAAAATACAACTGGTCTTTTTGGAGAGATCTTTGAATTTTCCATCTGGCCAGGCTGCTCTTGAGATTTGCGTATCTCCCTTAAAGGGTGTTTGTTTCACGATGAGCTTTAAATATGTAAACAATAAATGCTTTCTTCTTAAACTTACTTGCAACAGTTATTAAAAGAATATTATGAAAGAGGGAGAGACAGACACTAATCCTTGTACCTGTGCTTCCATCTGACCTTCCTCTCCTAGTCTCCTTTTTACCTACTCGATCAGATCAGTCTTGAATCTCCAACATTAACTTGTACCCTAGGCAGGAGAATCACATGATGGAATGATAGAATCTTCTATCTGATGTGGATTCTTTTCTCTGTACCACTGTCTCTATGACCTCCTCATCTGGAATATGCATAGTTTTATACCTGCCCAGAAACTTTCTATCCTCCAGTGGTCAGCTCCATTCTGGCTTCTTCATGAAAACATTCCCCAAGGCAGTATCTCCTCCCTGAATTCCACGCTCATCATCCATATTGTAACAATTTAGTCCTTTCTTATAATCCATCATATATTAGTTTCAAATTATGTCATTATGTAATTCTATATTCTTCTGTTTCTCCATTGCACCCAGAATGGTATACGATAGTCACTCAAAAATACTGACAAATTTTTAAAATTTCTTTTTTTTAAAAAAGAAAAGGTTGAATAAAAAAATCTGATTTGCTTCGCTTAAATGTTAAACCTTAAAGTATGTCTGTCTTCATGGATTTTCATTTTCAGTGAAGGTTTGCGTCAATTACATATGAAATGCTAAATAAGTCTAGGTACAGAAACTATACTAAATATGGCCGGGATAGTTAAAGACTATGTAGACTTCTTTTATTCTTTAAGTTATCAAGCATCCATTAAATGCATACTATCGATGACAAGTAGAAAATCTTTCCCTTGGATTTTATTACAGATGATATGGAAATGCACATTCCACAGTATAACTTTTTTAAAGAAAGATCTCTTTCAGGAAACTTTGTTTGAAAATTTTTGCAAACTGCACTCAGACATATAGTCAACAGTTGAAGAATGCAGGCCTACCTTGTTTTATTGTGCATTACTCTACTGCACTTCGCAGATATTACGTTTTTTACAAATCAAAAGTTTGTGGCAACCCTGCATCAAGCAAGTCTATTGGTGACATTTCTCCAACAACACGTGCTCACTTTGTCTCCTTGTGTCACATTTTAGTAATTCTTCCAATATTTCAAATTTTTTCATTATTATTATATCTGTTTTGGTGATCTGTGATGAGTGATCTTTGATGTTACTACCATAATTGGTTTGGGGGTGCCATAAACCATGCCCACATAAGACAGCGAACTTAACCAATAAATGTGTGTGTTCTGACTGCTGTATCAACTGGCCGATTCCCAGCCTCTCTCTTTCTCCTCAGACCTCCCTATTCCCTGAGACATAATATTTAAATTAGGCCAATAAATAACCCTACAATGGTCTCTAAATGTTTAAGTGAAAGGAAGAATCCCATTTGCTTTAAATCAAAAACTAGAAATAATTAAGCTTAGTGAGGAGGGCATGTTGAAAGCTGTGACAGGCCAAAAGCTAGGCCTTTGCACCAAACGGTCAGCCAACTTGTGAATGCAAAGGAAAAGTTTTTGAGGGAAATTAGAAGTGCTACTCCAGTGAACACACGAATGCTAACAAAGTGAAAAGCCTTATTGCTGATATGCAGAAAGTCTGAGTGGTCTGGATAGAAGATCAAACCAGCCACAGCATTCCTTCAGGCCAAAGTCTAATCCAGAGCAAGGCTCTAACTCTCTTCAATTCTATGAAGGTTGACAGAGGTTAGGAAGTTACAGAAAAGAAGTTTGAAGCTGGCAGAGGTTAGTTCATGAGGCTTAAGGAAAGATGGCATCTCTGTAATATAAAAGTACAAGGTGAAGCAGCAAGTGCTGATGTAGAAGCTACAGCAGGTTATCCAGAAGACTTAGCTAAGATAACGGATGAAGGTGGCTACACTAAACAACAGATTTTTAATGTAGAGGAAACAGCCTTATATTGGAAGAAGATGCCATCTAGGACCTTCGCAGCTAAGGAGAAAACGTCAATGCCTGCCTTCAAACCTTCAAAGGACAGGCTGACTCTCTTGTTGGGGGCTAATGCATTATTGACTTTAAGGTAAAACCAATGCTCATTTACCAATCTGAAAATTCTAAGGCCCTTAAGAATTATGCTAAACCTACTCTGCCTCTGGCTCTGTAAGTGGAACAACAAAGTCTGATGACAGCATATCTGTTTATAGCATAGTTTACTAAATATTTCAAGCCCACTGTTGAGATCTACTGCTCAGAAAAAAAGAAAATCCCTTTCTAAATGTGACTGTTGACAATGAACCTAGTCACCTAAGAACTCTGATGGAGATACACAAGGAGATTAATGTTGTTTTCACGCCTGCTACTACAACGTCCATTCTGCAGCCCGTGGATCGAGGACTATTTTTTACTTTCAAGTCTTATTATTTAAGAATTGCATTTTATAAGGCTATAGTTGTCATAGATAGTGATTCCTTTGATAGATCTGGATAAAATATCCTGAAAACCTTCTGGAAAGCATTTACCATTCTAGATGCCATTAAGAACATTTGTGATTCATGAGAGGAGGTCAAAGTATCGGCATTAACAGGAGTTTAGAAGAAGCTGATTCCAACCCTCATGGATGACTTTGAGGGGTTTAAGACTTCAGTGGAAGAAATAACTACAAATTTGGTGGAAATAACATGAGAAGTAGAAGTAGAACCTGAAGATGTCACTGAATTGCTGCAATCCAATGATAAAACTCAAGCAGATGAGGAGTTTTTTCTTATGGATAAGCAAAGAAAGTGGTTTCTTGAGATGGAATCTACCCCTAGTGAAGACACAGTGAATATAGTTGAAATAACAATAATGGATTTAGAATATTCTGTGAATTTAGTTGATAAAGCAGCAACAAGGTTTGAGAGGACTGACTCCAGTTTTGAAAGAAATTCTCTTGTGTGTAAAATGTTATCAAATAGCATTGCATGCTACAGGGAAATCTTTCTTGAAAGGAAGAGTCAATCGATGTAGCAAACTTCATTTATTTTTACTTCTATTATTTATATTCTTTTTTAAAAATTTCAAAGTATTATGGGGATACAAAATTTTCTGGTTACATGGTTCATTTTTATAATGCTGCAGTACCCAGATAGTGTTCATTCTACCTATTAGGTAGGTTTTCACCCATCCCATCCTCTCCCCTACCCCTGCTTGATTTCTGTTAAGTTTTACTTCCCTCTATGCACATGTGCTCATCAATGAGTTCCAATTTAATGAGTACAAGTGGTGTTTTCCCATTTTTTAGATACTTCACTTAGGATAATGGTATCCAGTTCCTTCCAGATTGTTGTAAAAGGCATTAAGGCATCCTTCTTCATGGCTAAGTAGTACTCCATGGCATACATGTACCACATTTTGTTAGTCCACTCATAAACTAATGGGCATTTGGGTTGATTCCACATCCTCACTGTTGTTTTATTTTAAAAAATTGCCACAGCCATGTCACCCCAACCTTCAGCAACCACCACTGTGATCAGTCAATAGCCATCAACACCGAAGCAAAACCCTCCACCAGAAAAACGATTATGACTCACTGAAGGCTCAAATGATCATTAGCATTTTTTAGCAATAAACTATTTTTAGTTAAGGTACGTACATTTTTTTGGACATATGCTATTGTACACTTAATAGACTATAGTATAGTGTAAACATAACTTTTGCATGCACTAGGAAACCTAAAAATTCATATGACTTGTTTTATTGCTATATTCACTTTATTGCTCAGGTCTGGGACCAAAACCACAATAACTCCAAGATATGCCTGCATCAGGAATGGTTGTTTTAATTTGATCAAACGTGCAGCCTCTCGAGAATAAAAAAATAGGGGAGTAAGAAGAAAGTTCTCTCACCAACAAAATAAGCTGAATTAATCTGGTGACTAACATGGTGACAGATACCGCAGCCAGAGAATCCTTAGCTCCCAGGATACACAGTGGGATGTCAAGATTAAGTTAACCCCAAATAAATACATAACAAAGTAAATTTATTCTTTCCAAGACTCCAGTGGGATGAAGAAAATCATCCCAAGAGCTGAATTTTAAAGCTATTTGCAATATGGAATTATATATTTAATAGCATAAATTTAAAAACTCGATTGTGATATTATTATATCTTATATATATAATAAGTTTTTTTCGTAACTCTAAATATCACATACAAAAGTAGCAGGTAGTGGATGTGTTCTGGGAAAGAAAAATATCAAACTGTTATGAAGGGCCCTTTTGGGAAAACACCACACTAAAAGAGTCCAGGGGAATATACCTATCGTGACAGGTTACTGTAGAGCTAAAAAACAGCTTATACAAAACTCCAGATATCACCAAGTTTAAATTCCACCAAAGGAAAAGTGTTCAGTGTCAACATATTTTATAGCTGCACGTTCATGTATACATTTTCATGGACTAAATCGATCAAAATGTAAGAGGCTGTCTTCCCTCCCATTTTCTAGCTGTCCCTGAAATCCACTTCACTGCCAACTCTAATCCTTGCCCCCTTTTTATTTAAAAGCCATCAAGAATCTAAAGTAGTAAAATTGAATGGAGATTTCAAATGTAGACCAATTTTCCTTTCTTATGAGCAATGAAGATAAATGTACACACAGGGGTAAAGAATATAAGCGTTGCCCATGATGTGCACTAGAATAAAGAGACATCTCTCTTTTCTTATGAGAGAAGTGAAGATTTATGAGAAGGCAGCATATTGGGCAGCCTTCTGAATATCTCATCATTTTCTTGTGACATGCTCTTCCCCTAGCGGGCTTCATCATCCAGGCTTCTCTCCTCTCCTCACTGGATTCAGAGAGTGCTCATAAGCCTGACGACTAATCCATCCTCAGCAAACTACAGGGATTGGCTGCCTTCTTGCCTATGAATTTGCAACTAAATAGAGGAACTGCATCTGTAGCAACCACTGAAAAGGGAAAAAGCAAATCTAGTTCCCACATCCATGAATGCCAAAATACTCCAGAAAATTGCTTATTTTTTAAAATTTTTTATTCTGCAGACTGTACAGAAATTGGATTTTTCACTGGATGAGATTCAAATCTGACCAAGGTATTTGGGTCCCATGTCAGGCACTGCAGTTGAGGCATACATATATATTATCTCATTTATTCTTCAAAACTTTAAGAAAAAAGATGTTTTTTTCTCCATTTCACCTTTAAGAAAACTGAGACACACAGAAGTGAATCATCCTGTACCAAAACACAAAACTAGATGAAGAGCAGAGCTGGGAACTGAACCTGGGCTTTAAATAGCAACAAAGGACAGAACTATATGAGCACGTCATCTGCTGGAACTGTCAAACCTCTTCTTTGAATGTGTCGGGAAAAATTAAAATGAAGGAAAGAAAAAAGAGAGATGCATTGTCAGAGGAAGAGAGAGATAACTCGTAACTGCTCAAAAGCTTCCTTACATTATAGAACCGAGCCTCTCGGCTACTGCGGCCGTCACCCCATCTTAGATCAAATGTACATGAGCCCCTTATCACCTAAACACCTTTCTCTGTTCCCCAAACACGAGGTTTCCCTTAAAACTGACAGTGCAACATGCCCATTGATTCTTCGGTAAGCTCAAATGAAAAATTTACCTTAATTCATGATTGCTATGCAAAATATCATTCAAATCTTGCTATGCTTCTGTTTACCGAACTTTCTCTGATGAGCATTAAAGACAAAATGTCAATAATCGTAAAGATGGAACAAGCCAAATGTTATTTTATCAATGAACCCTAGGTGCCATGTCCTGTAAGGAATTATAATGGCCAGGGAAAAACCTTTAAAATAAATTAAATGTTCAACTTCAACCTCCATGGTGAAGACAAAAAGGCCAATTATTTACATTTGGTATTATTTTGAGCTCTGGTTAAAAAGCAAATAGAGAAGGAAAAACTAAAAAAAACAACAACCAAAGGTTAATGTGTCACTATTGAGGCTTGGCCCTGTATCATCTCTTAGATAAGAGATGAGGCAATGCTCTTGGGCAACATATGGTGGGTCATTTATGTGTATTATGCAGATTTGCAGTAGAGATACTGAAAGCATTTTCAAAAGAATAGAACAAGGACTGTGACTGAAGTGCCATGGAGAAAAATACAAAAGCAGAACTTGAAACATGAAGACTCAGCATCATCTTAAAGAAATAAACCCTTCTATGTCCTTCAACTGAGCTACTTGATAATCATGAAAGCAACAAAGCAAAATTCGCAGGTAAAAATTCATGAAATCATTCCTGTCCTCTTTGCAGAGGTACTTAGGTATGTCATCTGGTGGATGACTTGCTATAACTTTAATAGCAGGACTATAGATTTGGAAATATATTTAAAAGACTGTTCAGATTTAATTTTATTTCTGGGAAGATTAATGTGCTACAAAGTTGGATTAACTACAATGCTCTGAGAAATAATTTTCTTGGTGAATCAATCTTTATAGTTCATTTACTTATAAAGTTTACATAGAAATCTTTATAAAACCAAAGAAGATTCAGTAAAAAACACCCATAAACTGACTCACATGGGGAAAAAAAATAACAAAACTATATTATCAGTGTATTGACGTCCAAATAACAGAGGAAGGATTTGAATGTATCAGACACACTGTAATTGGCTCAATCTCTCCTGCCTGCTCTTCTCTTCCGACTTCAAAGTAGGAAGCAACAGAAGAGGCAGGCAAAACCCAGCTCCCGTGGAAGGCACTAGCTGTACGTACTATTTCCGAGAAGTGAAGCAAGGTTAATGCAATCCACACGAGAGAGATATCTGAGTGACTCCAGATTAATTAATCGCGGCAGGAGGAGGCTCAGTTGCCAGAGATGCTACTAAGTTGCCACTATAGAACGAATCAAGAGTGACTCCCTTCCTTAGGAACGAAATGGAGATGTGATTCCCAATGTCAAACTTTGTATTTATAATCAATAATTCCATTGTCAGATCATTTAAAACAAATGTGTTTATTCAGCTGGCATTGACAGGGCACTCAATTTATTATCTCTGAGCTGTTTGAAGTTATACATACGCTGCCAGCATGCATTTATATATGCCGAATCCATCCGCAGTTTCTCTTTTTCTGGTAGGAAGTTCACGCAGCTTACCAAGGAGGGCCTGACCAGATCATAAATCAAGGGGAAGCAATTTCTGATAACTGAATATGAGCTTCCTCTAAAGCTTTTATGTGACGAAAAGCTGGGGAGATCTGTGACTAGCACAAAGAAAAGCCCATCACAATTTTTTTCTCTCCCACCAATTGCTGGCCTCTTTGTTCCAGAATGCACAACCATGATCTGCAGCCTTTTTTCGGCACTTTAACTCGCATTTGCCCCTAAACCCAGGAAGGTCCCAGCAGCTTAACTTTCTCTCTAGTCATTGCTCTCTTCACATCAAATGTTACCTGAGCAAAGTGAGTTACTACCGGCTTCTGACTCTCCTGCCCAAGATATGCTTTCGATTTGTTTGAAAGTAGGAAAACTTAAGACATTTAACGTATATATTTTGTGAGGAAAACTTCTGACATTTGGGAATAAGGAAAAACCTTTAACATCTGCCACACCACAGACTAAAGAAATGGGAACTAGACAGACCCGGCCAACTCCTTGTTACTTCAGGAACTGTTCATGGTACTGCAAACCATGAAAACTTCCTTTCTTGGCAGCAGGTGCCACATAAATCAGACTAAACCTCAGCGACTCACTGTCAAGGTTCCTATTCGACTTCTCTCTCTCAGAGACGCCGAGGGAAAGGAGAGGATTCTGGTATCAATAAATGCCCGACTTCACACAGTCTTTGTCTTAGCTTGGGCTTTCATCACTAGCTATAAAACTACAAATAAAACATCATCAGGGAAACCAAACTGGAGGTAAAGACATTTGCAATGCTTTATCAAGTTGGAATTCAAAGCACAGCCCCCTAGAAACAACCGTGATTACAACAGGAAGTTGAAGCTTTAAGTACACTGATATTAAGTGCAGTGTTTTGTTTCATTACAGTTTGCTTATGAGAAAAACATCTTCCTAAAAGGGTATTCTAACAATATAAAAATCACATGTGTGCCAGAAAGAATGCTGAACTGAAAACCAAGTTTGCCTCTAAGCACATAATGCCACTTTCACACAATTATACAACTGAAAAAAAAACAAATTAAGAAAAACTGTTAAAGAGTTTTCTTTTACTGCAGCAAAACCATTTCAAAGAAAAGATAAACTCACAAAACTATTACAAATGTTGTAAAAAGCCCAAGAAAGCCTGGTAAATAAGGAAGTTTTAAATTACTGCTCACATAAAAATAAATGTTACTGTCCATCGCTGCTCTGGGTGGAGATATGCTTGGCAGTAAGGAATACTTAGACGCTAGGAGGAAAAAAGCCAGTAACTATGATTCCAGTCCAAACACTACAGTGTTTATAAAAGACAGTTAGTTTGTCTTCTAATATGTCTCTCTGAGCCTAGTCCCTTAGTAACCATATCCATATAATTTGTTTTTTTTTTTAAATTTCAAATTCTACTGGAACTTAAAAGTTTACTAAAGTGAATGGACTAGTCCATCTGAGGATATATTGAGAACATACCAGCATAAATAGCCTCCTTAGCATCTGACTAAAATCACAGTGCTCCAAGCTTTGGAAGCAATACTTCTTCTCAACAGCAACAAACTGGATAAAAATGATCAGAACCATGAACAGAGTCATTTAGCCTCAGCTTATTTAAAGTGTTGACTGCCTAAAAGTTATTAAAAGAATGTTCTCTAGCCAAAAGAGTAAGCAAAAACGAAATATCTCGTAAATCTACAATCTAACAGCCATACTTCTAATGGCTGTTTGGATAAGAAATACTTACATACTAGAAAGAAGAAAGCCAACAATTACAGTCCTAAAAATGGAAAGCTCAAAAAATTTTTAAAGCTCAAATGGTAAAAACGGCTGCAGAAAAAGCGATTTCTATATTTTTCTTCTTTAATAGAAATTGTTCTCTAAGTTAGTTTACCATATGGAGGGATACAAAAATGAAATGCAGAAGGAGGGTGGTATGAAAGACTTCTGGCAGACAACAGGACCTGTGTCTGAGTGCACTAAGTGGTCCCCATGACCTCACCCAGGTCACTGAGAGATCAGTTTCCCCAAAGCCACAGTAGCGTCTTGTCCAGTGTTTCATTTGTACTCTGACGACAATTTGAGATAACGTACAATGTAAGGAACATTTGGTGGAAAACTGTTCACACCAGTGTAACATACAATTCATGTAGATATTATAGTTTGATTCCTTTTCCACTCATCTTAATGTGAATGCTAGTTCTATTCACTTTTAATGTCAAAGGTTTAAAGAAAAAGTTAAGGGAGAGGTACGTGAATATGAGTATGTGTGAGTGTGTGTGTGTGTGTACACTTGTGCATACATGCTCCAGTACATATTTCCCTCACATGCCTCATTAAGATAATTAGAACTGAAGGAAACATAATTGATGGCTAGAAAATTTAGTTAAGAATAAAACAAGAGAAATCTGGAGCTTTAGTACATCAATATGGTGAAAGATAAATTAAAGGCTTAATTACCAAACTGTAGAAGCTATTTAAAAATTATGATTCATGTTAGAAGAACTCACAATTGAACCGGCCTCGTCATCATCTTTCTCTTTGTTTTCAATAATTGTTCCTCTTTCTTATCATCCAAAAACCTATCCTCTTTTTTACCCTTTAAATGTTTCTTACAATTCTACAGTTAAATTCAAATCCATCACAAATTCTCTGGATGAATTGGAATCATAAGTTAGATTTTGCTGATGTAACTCATTAAAGAGGATCCACCAAAGTAGAGAAAATGCGTTTGTTTCCAAGTCATTCATGCCTACATACGTTCTTTCTCCTTCTCTTTTTAGCTTCTTTCTCTCTCCCCACACATACACATACTCACTGAGAAAAAATGTCACAAACATGGAATGCTGAGTGCTATATGTTCTATTTTGTTGATTCAGAACAAACTCATTTCCTATGCAATTAAAAAGAAATGTCCACCCCCTCACATGCAAAATCCTTTTTTATATTTATTTTGGTCCAGAAACATTAGAATAGCCAGTCTGAAAAAATTTTTTGCAATGGTTGAGTAGAAGTAGGAAACAGCAGAGAAGGAAAAGAAAATATTAAAGTCAAAGCTAGGCTGGGTATGGTGGTTTACTCTTGTAATCCCATGAGGAACATTTGGTAGAACACTGTTGACACCAATGTAATATACAACTCATGTAGATATTATAGTTTGATTCCTTTTCCAGCACTTTGGAATGCCAGCACTTTGGGATGCCAAGGCAGGAGGATCACTTGAGGTCAGGCAACACGACAAGACCCCAGCTCTACAAAAAGTAAGAAAAATTAGTTGGGAATGGTGGTGTGTGCCTGTAGTCCCAGCTACACAACAGGATTGTTTGAACCCAGGAGTTTGAGGTTACAGTGATCACACCACTAGACTCTAGCCTGGGGGACACAGTGAGACCTGTTTGAAAAAAAAAAAAATCAAAGCCAATCTCTACCATTAAAGACCTCTCCTTGGTATAGAGTATTCTAGTAGCATCTAGATTTTTTTTCCAGAGATTACTACAATTTAGGTGCAACAGTGTCTAGTTTGGGGTTTAAACCATTTTTTGGGTTAGCAGTTATACCATTCGAGGGTTTCAAGACTTTGAGGGAACAGATAACACAAATTTGAACAGAAGGCAGGAAACTGAGCATCATTTTTGTAGGTACCATTCAACAGAGTTTTCAGGGTGTGACATCATCATTTTTCATACGTATTATTCTAGGATTGTGTGATCTTTCACATAAGCTCCAGTCCTGTATTTTTGGTAGTCTACAAGATTTTCCAACTAAGATATTTCTAATGCTCCCTAAACTTACTCTGTTTAAAAACAGAAAATGCCATCTCTCAGCTTGCCATCAAGAAAATGGGCAACTAAAATCAGGGAAGGGCAAAAGGAATCCAGGATCATGTAAAATTGGCAGTGGACATAACTGATTAGGTTTTAGCACTGGCCTTTGCAGGGGCAGCCAGAAGTACAATGTGCACTGTGGCTGGCAACTCTGGCCTGGTTCCAGGAGAGGCTGATATCTGAGGGAATGCAGTGTGGTAGATGGGGACACTCAAAGTCAAGTGGGAGGTGATCTACTCATTCAAAGCAGAATGTCTCCCAGCAGCTGGGCGTATAGGGATAGGATTCAGCCAAAGGAGAGCATGGCCAAGGTTGGGTAGGTTGTGAGGGCCTGAGCAGTCAGGCTGCATTACAGGACTTCATTTTGCGTTTTGTTCATTGGGGAGCTGTTATAGATGGTTTGCATGGGAAACAGACTCTGAGATAGATCAACACACAGGAAATTTATTGGGACAGTGCCCTTGAGATCAACAGCAGGATTGGGCAGAGGGAGATCCAGAGCCAGAATAGCTCTGCAGAATTATCCTCAGTTGAGATAAGGCAACCAGGCCTTTATACCCTTCGTGAATTAGCCACTGGATGCAGGCTGACTTGGAAAAGTCATGAACTTGGTCAAGATTCTCTCTTCATCTGATGGCAATTCCCAGAGAGAGGCAGGCAGCTATCTTCCATCCACACTCCCAGCATCTAGAGGCAAGAAGTCCTGAAGGGGAAGGGTCTGGATAGCGTACCCGCTATAGTAGTGGATGCATCCACTACAGATGCTCATCAGGTAACTGAGGTAGAAGCTTAATGTGAAAGGTGGGGTTTAGGGCCTACCTGAATCTTTGTGGGCACATCAGTGCCCAGGGCTCGCTCAGATATACAGGGTTCCAAGGCTCTGGCACCAACAGTACAGAGCTGCAAAGGTCATCCCTGCTTCCCCTCAGAGCCAATCAGAAACTCATGTGAAATTATACACCCTCTTGGTCTTTGGATGATCAGCTGTTTTGTATGATCTGTATTGCTCTAGTCAAAAGAATAGTACTAAGATGACTATGTACTGAATACACTGCTAGAAGCATGAAGAAAGGGAAGTGGAAGGCAATGAGCAACACCCCCATGCTCAACTGCAGGACCCTAAGCTAAACTGAGCATGGGGCTTCTTCTAGACATTGTTCCACAGATAGGTTCCCTGATCACTGTTGAGGCTGTTAGAGGAATAAGTGAAACTCTGGATCTGAAAAGCCAAAAGCAAAACTAGGAAAAGGAAAAATCATTCCTTGAAAAATTATTTGACTCCATAAAAGTCAAGACAGAAACAGTGGCCATACGGAGCAGTCCGCACTGTAATTCAAGGTTGGCTTGCTCTTTGGTAATTTATCTATTACCTCAAGATAATCTGAAACTAACTTCGTATATAGTTAAAGATTTCAGAATATATTACTACACAGCCAGGAAAGACTTCTTCCTTTGGGTTCAACTAACAGATGTGTAACTAGCAAAATGAAGTACCATGAATTCACCTGAAAAACCAAATAGGGTGTGGGCACCGTGGCTTATACCTGTAATCCTAGCACTTCAGGAGGCCGAGGCAGGAGTATCACTTGAGGCCAGTTCAAGACCTGCCTAGCAAGACCCTGTCTCTACAAAAAATTTTAAAAAATTAGCCAGGTATGGTAACATGCACCTATAGCCCCAGCTACTCAGGAGGCTGAGGTGAGAGGATTGCTTGAGTTCAGGAGTTTGAGGCAGCAGTGAGCTATGATCATGCCACTGCACTCTGGCCTGGGTGACAGAGGGAGACCCTGTCTCAAAAAAAAAAAAAAACAAAAAACAGCAGTTAGGGACAAATCTAAATGTGAAACAAGGCAATCTTCAACCACTTTTATTTCAAGTTCAAAATCAGGAATTCTTTGATTCTGGATTATAGCTTTCCTTTGCTTACTCAATTGGATAATGAAAATAAACTATGATGCTACGGTACAAAATTATAACCCAAGGAGTAAGCAATATCAATTTGAGGAGCCAATATTACATTGTGAGATATTCATGATTCAATGGAGAGACAGAAAATTAAATGCCTCAAGGTCTTTCTGTAAATCCCTTCAAGCCTAAATAGAAAATAATTTACAAAGGTAAAGCATTGAGAAATAAAATTTTGTTATTGTTGTTGTCACTTTAGTACTTTTCTAAGCCCCCTTCCTATTAATAAATCTTTTCCTTCTTTAGGGTATCTTGAACCACTTTCAGATACCAAATATTTTCTGTATGTTCCCCAGCTGCCCAGAGATCACCCCTAAAAGAGATAACATGCTAATGTAGGCAACTTCCACATTCTAGACTTCCCCCCTTTATTTTCAAATTGAAATCTTTTTTCATCCCCTCATCAATAAGCAATTGATGAAATCATAAAAATTAGGCCATGACAACTGTTGTTGCTTAATGCGTTACCCATTCCTGATACAGACAGATACTGAAGTTTCTTCCGCAGCCTTTTAATTCCTATCGATGCATAACAAAGAAAAATATAAAGATGATAATATCACAATAAAGCCTGCAATTTCCTCCCTGCCCCATTAGATGGTAGGGTTGCTCTGGTTGGGTAAAATGAGAACAGCTGGCAAGGTAGTTTTTTGAAAATAACTGCATGACTTAGGGCATGAAAGAAACATGTAGGTGATTTATACATAGCGTTAGATTAACAATTTAGAGTAATGTGAGGAACAAAACCCCAGTGCCTTTAAATTACAGAAATTACTCAATAAATATTTATAAGTTTCATTAATTCAACAAATATATACTACATTCAGATATTCAGATTCTAGTATTTACTGTCAGTAGTGCAGTGGTTTGATCATAGCTCACCATAACCTCAAACTCCTGGGCTCAAGCGATCCTCCCGCCTTGGCCTCCCAAAGTGCTGGGATGTTAGGCATAAGCCACTGCATTGCGCAGGTACCTTTCATTTTGTATTCCAAAATGTTAATTTATGGTGGAAATTTCAACAGCTAAGGCAGGCAGGTATGTAGGTATATCTGGACAGAGAAACCTTTGAAAATTCAATTCATATCACCTTGCATATATGATGATAGTCACAATAGAGTTAAACTAACTTAACACACTCTGAGACTGATATTCATGTATGGAGTTTGTCAATAAGTAAGAAAAAAATATCATTTCAGCATGAGTTTATGACTTTCCTTTTGCAAGAGAACATTGCCCCCTCAACTCAATGAAAAATAGCATTAGAACCTCAAGGCTATGAGGAGAGTGACCCTGTAAGGATAATAAATGGAAACTAAAGACAGAGAGTAAATTAAAATCGGATGATATGGCTAATGATATATGCCTTGCCCACCAGGCCGTCAGACCCTTCTCACCCCAATTCCTGATCCATTTTCACTTAGTTGCAGTCACCAGGAGGGAATCTTAGTACCCACTCCCCAAAAGAGGCACCTGTACATCAATCTGTCTATTCCAAGAAAAGAGGACAAGCATATTTTTCCTGCATCATATTTCTGGGATACCTAAGGCCTAACTTCTTAGTTCCCAATTCCTAGAGAGGACCAGCCTCTTACCAGAATCCTTGGGGTCAGAAATGTTCACCACCCCTTTCCGACCCCCTAACTCCGAGGACACCTGGCTTCCTTGAGGAATGAATGGTCTTCAAGTCACTCCTACTTGAAGCCTCAACATTACAAATCCAAGAGAAAGTTATATAATACCTCCTAAATTTATATACAATGCAGATAGTAGGGTATACTATACAAGTGTATGTGTGTGTGTGTTTGTGTGTGTGCATCTTCCTGTATACATAGAGGCAGAGGCTCCAGCTCCTCCCAGTATTACAGTTGTAGAATTTTTCCACTTGGTTACAAGCCAACAACTTAGAAAAGCTTTGAACTGAAGTCTTAAGTTCAATGAAATATATTGGGCATCAAGTAACAATTTTTCTTGAAAAGATGTCATTATTATAAATAGGCACTTTAAAAATAGTTTTATTTTTTAAGAATCACAACAGTTCTAGTCATTCTAAATTATTGGGTTCTTAATTATTATACATTAAATGCTAGTTTTAATTCACTGGCTAACATTTATTAAGCAACTATGTGCCAGAAGTTTTTTAGGAAATAGAATATGATTCCAAATAAACAATGTCTCTGCCTGCAAGCTGCTTATAGTTTAAAACATTCCAACAGTAATCTCATATACCGATGGTATTCCAAACACAAATTTTTGCTTGTGAAAAACAAACTAAATATGCTTTAAAAAAATTGAGCTAATGTTTAAGAATGATTATGTACATGGCATTTTAAGAATCATTATAAAAATACGACCATAGGAATATAAAACAAAGCCTCAAAATACTTATTTAAAAACCCACCAGGGCTCCTAATTCCAAATAACATGGAGTAAGTACACCCATTCCCACTAATGACAACAACAAAAAACCTGAACAGAATGTATATTGCAAGCCTTTGAGAACTCTGAAAGCAAAAAAATAGCAGGTAGATTGCAAAGGATCAGAACTCAAAGAATGACTCATAAGTGAGTTCCTTGCTTGTTTATTCCTTGTAGATTTCCTAGCTTAAACTTGGGGATAGCCCAAGTTTTCAAACTGTACAGCAGGAATGGACAGAAAACCAGGAGAAACCATCACTTTGGGGCCAGAGGACGAGCAGGGTGGGCCTCTGGGCGCCAGAGAGTGGGGCTGGGGATCTTTGTATTTTCTCTCTCTCTCTCCCTCTTTTTAGTCTCCCTGCCATGTCCTGAGTCAAGCAAGCCCCAGTGATGAGGACACACTCCTGTTGCAGGAAGCATTCACACACCTAAAACGCTGAGAGAAAGATCCTTCCTGACTTGCGGAACTGGGAAAGGGGGTCTCTGTGGTCAGAGGGTGTGAAGAGAATCCCCATTGTTTTTTCTCTCGTTTCTTTTGCTACCTTGTGACAAAGGCAGACTCATTAGTGGAAAGCATGCCATGGTGCAGGAAGGTTTAAAATTTGACTTTATTCTCAGAACTGGGAAAAGGGGCCCCACTAAGAACTATGAGTTGTAGAGAGGAAGAAGCTAGAAAGAGGGATCCCCTAATCCTAGGTACCAAGTCTTTGGCTCATCCCCTCGGTATCTATATGTGGAAGTGACCTGATGTAGCATGACAAGAGCTTTGAAAACATACCTAGAATGTAGCCCACTGTGCAAGTCCCAGATGGATGTTGGCTTGGTGCACATATTGGACCAGTCTGAACAGCACTACTAAAGCTCTGAGAGCTAAACTGACATTGGACCCACAGCTCACAGCAGGGAAGATTAAGACTCATGTTCTAAGCCTAATCAAGCTGACTGTTTGCTGAAACGAAAAGAATCAACATCTATCAGAGGATTTTAACGGAACCCAAGGTCTCGTAACATGATTATCAAAATGCCCAAGATACAACCCACAATTACTCAGGATATAACAAAATGAGGAAATTTTTAACAAGTCTCGGGAAAAAACAATAAACGCGAACAACTGCTGAGATGGATATAGATGTCAGAATCATTAGCCAAAGAATGTAAAGCAACCCTTGTAATGACATTCCATGAAGTAAGAACACTCTTGAAATGTTCTCAGGGAAGAAAGAAATCTAAAATGGAAATTCTAAAATGGAAATTTTAGAATTTAGAAATTTTACTTATTGTAAATAAAATTAAAACATTTGTTGTATGGGCACAATAGTAGAATAGAGATGTGATAGGGAGGAATCAATAAACTTGAAAATAGATCAATAGAAATTAACCAATTTAGACAGCAGGAAGGAAAAAGGACACAGCCCTCAGAGACCCGTGGAACACTATCCAAAGATCTAAGATTCATATTATTGAAGTCGCAGAAAAAGGAGAGAAAAAGACTAAGGCAGAAAAAGAAATAACAGCTGAACACTTTCCAAAATTGATAAAAGACATAAATTTATAGGTTTAGGAAGCTCAGCAAATATTAAGCTGCAAAACCAAAAGCAAAAGCGAAAAAATCAAAAAGAGCCACAAGTAGATAGATACATTATAATCAAATGGCTGAAAACCAAAGATACAGCGGAGAAAAATCTAAAATCAGCTATAAGAAAATACATAACATATTTGAATGATTCAATAATTTGAATAACTGCAGATTTCTAATAGTGGAATACTACTTTTGAGATGCTGAAAGAAAAGACCTGTCAACCCAGAATCCTATATATAGTGAAAATCTTTCAGGTAAAAAGGTAAAATAAAGATATCCTCAAATGAAGAAAAATTAAGAGACTTTACTGGCTTGCAGTATACCTGTTTTAATAGAAACACTAAAGGAACTGCTTCAGGAAGAAGGGAGATGATACCAGAGGGAAATTTGGAATTTCAGGGATGAAGAGCAACAGAAATGGTAAACATCTGGGTAGACAGATTATTATTCTCCTTTTAATAATGTGCATGACTATTGAAAACAAAAAGAAAAATCACTGATGGGGTTTTCAATGAAGGTACGTGTAATATGTATACAACTACAGCATAAAGCGGGTAAGGTAAAGAAAGGGACCTACATGGTTAAAGATTTCTATGTTCTACTTAAAGTGGTAAAATATTAATTCTAAGTAGACCATGAAAACTTAAGTATGTATATTGTAATCTTTAGAGTTATCACTAAAAAGTCTATACAAAGAAATATATTCAAAAAACAAGAGATAAGTTTAAAAATTTCAAATAATACAAAAAAAGGCAGAAAAGGGCAAGGAGAACAAAACAGAAAACAAAAAGACAAATAGAAAACCAAAAATTAAATGAAAGACCCAAATCCAAACATGTCAATAATTCCATTAAAATAAAAATGGTCTAAACACAATAATGAAAGACAGAGATTGTCAGATTAAATCGCCAAAACAAGACCCAACTGTAAGTTGTTTACGAAAACCTACTTTAAATATAATGATATAAAAATTTACAAGTAAAGAGATGGAAAAAGATATACCATATAAAAACTAATCAAAAGAAAGTTGGACAAAGTTTTTCTTAGTGGAATGAGAGAATTTTTCCATCTCTACAAAAAAAAAAAGAAAGAAAAAAAGAGAGAGAGAGAAAGAAAGAAAAGAAAGGGAAAGAGAAAGGAAAGGAATTAGCCGGGTGTGGTGGGTGTGTGCCTTGTGGTCCCAGCTACTCAGGAGGCTGAGGTGGGAGAAGAGTTTTAACTCAGGAGCTGAACTCTGCAGTGAGCTATGATTGAGCCACTATACTCCAGCAGCCTGGGTGACAGAGTGAGACCTCATGTCTTAAAAAAAGAAAAAAAAAAAAACAAACCTAAATTTTGTGCACGTAAACTAAAAAATAAAAATTAAAAACCCACGTAGTGTTTTGAATCCTTAAACCACTTCTGTCTATGCCACACCTATGGATACAGAGGGCTGACTGGGGCACTTGGACATTTGAATGTTTTGATACCCAAGGAAGGTCCTGGCACCAATCCCTCCGAGGAAGGCAGTAAACTGCATAATCCGAAGCATGAACTTTCCAAATGACATTTTTACAATCACATGATGACCAATCCTTCGTAAAGCAAAAGAAAAACTTTTTTTTTTTTTTTTGGTCAGTGTTTCTAAGATTTTATTTTTTTTATTTTTTATTTTTAAATTTCAGGATATTATGGGGGTACAAACATTTTGGTTACACATTATGACTTTGCCTCACCTAAGCCAGGGTTAGAGGCATGCCCTTCCCCCATACAATGCTCACTGCATCCATTATGGTACTGGCACAAGAACAGAGACATAGACCTTTGGAACAGGACTGAGAACCCAGAAATGAAACCATCTGCATATTGTCATCTAATCTTTGACAAAGCAGACAAAAATATACACTGGAGAAAAGAATCTCTTTCAGTAAATGGTGCTGGGAAAACTGGATAACTACATGCAGAAGGTTGAAACTGTATCCCCACCTCTCACCACTTACAAAAATCAATTCACAATGGATAACAGACTTAAACCTAAGGCGTGAAACCTTAAGAAAAATGTTGATTTTAAATTTAAGTTTAATATTGCAATTCTAGCTACAATCAGGATGTGTATTCAGCTTCTTGGAACAGAGAATCAAATTATTGGCATTGTTTTGCATTCACCTAAGAGACCAATACAGGTGGGCAGTCCCAGGCTGACTGGGAACCACGTGGATGCCAGTGGGTGCAGGACATGCTCGGGATCTCGGGCTCACACAATGGGTCTGCTCTGCAGTCCTCACGGTAGAACTGCTTTACCTTCAGGGCCACACGTGGACTTAGGCCAGCTACTGTCTCAGCCATCAGGTCCATGTAGAAGGAAGCAGAAGGAACAAGGGAAGTAGAGAAAGCACAAGGTATCTGTCAGCTGATCGAGCTCCAATAAAGAGCCTTTTTGGAAGTTCCATCAACAAATTCCACCCTACCTCCCACTGACCACCTCTTTCTGCAAAGGAGGCTGGGAAATGTGGTTTTTAAAAGCTGCACTCATTGTCATTCTCAACAACACACAGGTCCTGCTAAGCTAGGAGAGGAAAGACAATGAGACTGACGACTGGGCAGGCAAACAGCAGTCTAGTTGTTTAGACGACTAGCCACAGATTTGGTATTTGCTTTATGGAGAATCTTATTTTACAAAAGAAATTCAAGTCAGTGAAATTCAACACACAAAAAATAGAGAGTAATGAATGACACTCATGTATTTATAAAACTAGAGCTATGTTTGTAAGGCTCCTGTGAAAGGAAGTGTGATATGACAGTTATCACAAACACAGTTGTTCGAATACATAGCAACAGGCATGCGATACCGAAAAGTTATGGCATCATCCTATCTTTAGGATTCCAAGCTTAATATGTTTAAACTAAATCCAACTGGAATTGACCATGGATGCTGCTGCTTCTCCTTCTTGGAACAGAAAGAGAGAAGCAGAATGAGCATGTGTCTTTAGGCTGATCCTCGCCTCCCCTGCTTGCTGATCCTGTTTCAGAAGCTTGGATGCAAGTGAGGATGAAAGGTCATTTCACAACTTCACATGTTCCAGATGGTGACTCTTTAGAAAGAATCTCTTTCTGGTAAAAGCTAGAAAAAGAAACATCTCACCACTTACTGCTTTTAGCATTTTGTTTCCTGCCAACACAAAAACAAGCCCCGATGATGGGATAAGATGTTTTCTCATAATGTAATTGTGTCCTTCGAAATGCAGTTGTGTAGAAAACACAAGAGGAGGCAAAATTGGAAGGAAGAAAGCTCTATCCAAGGCTCAGGCTTTGCCACTAACCAGCTATTAAAACTTCTACAAGTTACATCCCTTTAGCTTCTGCTACTCTGAACAAGCTTTTACACATTTTAGAATTCTCGATTTCTTCCTCTTTAAAATGAAGACTGGAGTACAGGGACCTACCTACAAGTCAGAAAAAGAACATGAACCTAGGTCTCCTGACTTCTAGGGCCGGACATTTTCTATCTCACTAACTGTATGATGCTTTTCAGTCTAGGAAACCCATAGTCTTCAGCTGAGTACTTTCAGCTGATGTGCAGGAAAGAGAAGACTACAAAGTGAGTTTCGAGACCAACGTGCTAGCCCCAGCTCTGCCACCAACTAGCTATAGGAGCTTGGGTTCAAGTTCCTAAGCTGTAAAATGAGAGGCCTGTCCTAGACTACGGAGAGCACTGACTTCTATGTATGTTTGACTCTGAATGTTGTCAGGTATTTTATCTTGCAGCAGAAAATGTTCTTGGATCACCTTTTGGTAAATGTAATCAATGCTTCTCAACTTGTCAAGTCAGAATGCATATAGAAAATGAAGCTTATTATCATTCTACAGTAGCAAAACTGGAAGAGGATGCTTGGGGCTAGAGGAAAACTCACCTGGGTACCTGGAGGGCTGGGGAAAATCAGTGTCTTAGCACACCTGTAAATCCACCTGCAACACACTGGTTGGGAAGCTGGGGCTAAATGGAAGCTCAGTTTTTAATACATTACACAGAACTGTGGAACCTGCAGCTTCACGGTTCTTGGCAGAGCCAGCTCTGGGTGGAGGAGTTCCCTCAGGACCTCTGCTGCTGGAGGGTGAGTTGGGGAGGAGGGGTTTGGGATGAAGGTGGCAGTTCCAAGAGCTGAAGGGACTCAACAGAGTGTGAGAGTCTGACAGAAAAGCTGCCTACCTTCACCAACACAAAGGGAGTGAGACAGGCCTCACCCCATCTAGAACTCTGGCTGCCCTTTTACAAGTCCCCTCCGCCTTCCTCTGTCTGCACTGTTCACTCCAGACTGATTTCATTTGGGTAAGGATTTTGGCCTATGAAGCACTGTAGGATGTTCCGGGTCTCTCAGCCCCACAAAATGGCCTTGGTCTGAGCCAGTCAGTATTCACAGGCTTAAACACCTCCTGCTCATGGAAGGAAACATACACAGCAGAAGAGAAATGGCAAGTGTCTCACATATTACATGGGATGAAAAAGGGAAGGAAGGCACGGGATAATAATCTGGAGTAACAAGGCTCTTGGTAGCCAGAAAGTTCAAAGCACTCGATTATTTCTACTTTCTTTTCCTGAACTAAGCAAGACTAAAGAAGAGAAAAGATACACAACAAAAACTCACTGACACCAGGGATTTATTCAGCAAAGCAATTTCCAGAGGCTATCCTGGAATCACTTCACATTCAGCTCAATATTCTGTATCTTCCACATTTATATCTTTTGTCCTGTATAATGATAACTGATGGTCAGCATTACAGCCCTGAGGTCCTGCAACACACTGAATCATCAAAGGGAGATTCAATTATAGTCATAAGACTGGATGTCATAGCAGCAAAGGGGACTTGGAGATTGAGAAGGGTTGGGACACAAGATTTTCTGGTTAACCCTCAGTAAGCTAAAAGTAAATGAAAAAGTTTTTAATTCTATACAACATTCTGGTTGATGGAGCAAGATTTTAATATCTGAACGTGCATAAAGACAGATGAACATTCATAATCTTAAAGCCAACTCAGCAGCCATTTTACTGAAGTAAGATTTTCTATTTTTGTCCAGAAGAAAGTCATCCTAAACATCTTTTCATGAGAACCATGCTTCATCGTAATTTTGTGTCATTAAAAGTATCTCTTAGGGCTCTTGTTTTTTTGCTTTCACATAAATAAAACACGTTTTTTTAAGAAAAATATGAAATACAAAAGCAAAAGGATGGGGAAGATTTTTGGGAATACCACCATTAGAAATTAAAAAGTCATTGTTAATATTTTGGTCAATATCATTGTTATGTTCTTTCTTCTATAAATACTTATGTTCTTTAAAGTATTTCTATAAATACATTTTAACCTACTTTTTCACTTAATATTACATTTGAATATCCCATGTATTCAAAATTCTTTTACGATATCATTTTTAATGGTTGTAAAATATTCTATCACATAAACATGATTATCATACTTACCATATAAGTACGATTACCTGCTCCCTATTGTTGAATGGAAGATTTGTTACTGATTTTTTTTTTCTGGTGAACAATATTGTAATTGATGGCCTATAGCTCAGTCTTTGCTCATTTCCGTAGACACTCAACACCTAGGCCAATGCCAGATGCCTTGCAGGCTCTTGGTAAACATATATTGAATGAATTAATGACTTCCTCAGAATTCTTTCCAAAAGAGAACTAACAGATATAAGGCCATGAATATATGATATGTAGTGCTTCTAGAAATGTTGAACCAATTAATATTCCTGAAAGTACTGTGTGATAGTGCTCAGAATAAATATAATATTACTTTTAAATAACAACAATGAAGTCATTATTTGATTGCCAGATTCCGAAGAACCATCAAAAAATTCATGGAAACATGTTGGGAACGTGTCAGGGAAACTCTGAACTGGTATTAATCCTTGGACTGGTGAACATGACCTATGTCCTACTTGATTTACACTGCTCTCTCTACGTTAGTTACCCTAAGGTTAAACAGTGTACCCTAGAAGAGAATTCTTCCTGTGCCTTAAATCAGAGACGGGCAAAATATCACCTCCTGCCTGTTTTGTAAATAAAGTCTCATTGGAACACAGCCACACCCATTTGCTTACACGTTGTCTAAGGCTGCTTTTATGCCACAGTGGTAGAGTTTAGTAGTTGCAACAGAGACTCTATGGTTGGCAAAGCCTAACATACTTATAATCTGCCCCTTTATAAAATACGTTCATCAACCCCTTCTTTTTTTTAATTTTTTTTTAAATTTTTTATTTCAGGGTATTATGAGGGTACAAACATTATGGTTACACTTTATGTCTTTGCCTCACCCAAGCGAGGGATAAAGGCATGCCCTTCCCCCCTACAATGCTCCCCGTGCCCTTTAGTTGCAGGTTTACCCTCCATCCCCCTAATCCCTGGAGAGTATTACTGCCATGTGATCACCCTAGTGTTGATCAGTTAGTACCAATTTGATGGAGAGTACAAGTGGAGCCCATTCTTCCGATCTTGTGGTGCCTCACTTTGGATAATGGGCTTAAGTTTAATACAGGAAAGTATAAGAGGTTCTACATCACTGTCATTTCTTATGATTGAATAATATTCCATTGTGTACATATACCAAATTTTAATAATCTACTCATGGATTGACGGGCACTTGGGTTGTTTCCACATCCTTGCAATAGTGAATTGTGCTGCCATAAATATTCGGGTGCAGATGTCTTTATCATAGAATGTTTTGTGCTCTTTTGGGTAGATGCCTAATAGTGTTATTGCTGGATCGAATGGTATTTTTATTTTTAGCTCTCTGAGGTATCTCCAAATTCTTTTCCAAAGAGGTTGCACTAATTTGCAGTCCCACCAGCAGTGTAAGAGTGTTCCTGTCTCTCCACATCCTTGCCAGCATTTGTTGTTTTGGGATTTTTTGATAGAGGCCAGTCTCACTGGGGTTAGGTGATATCTCATTGTGGTTTTGATTTGCATTTCTCTAATGATTAGAAATGTTGAGCATTTTTTTATGTTTGCTGGCCATTATTCTGTTTCTTTTGAAAAGTTTCTGTTCATTTCCTTTGCCCATTTGTTGATGGGGTTGTTTGATTTTCTCTTGCTGATTTTTTTGAGTTCTAGATAGATTCTGGTTATCAGCCCTTTATCAGATGTGTAGAGAGCAAATATTTTCTCCCATTCTGTGGGCTGTCTATTCGCTCTAATGATAGTTTCCTTGGCAGTGCAGAAGCTTTTTAATTTGATTAGATCCCATGTATTTATTTTTGTTGCTGTGGCGATTGCTTTGGGGTTCTTATTCAAGAATTCCTTGCCTAGGCCGATGTCTGAAAGGGTCTTCTTTTAGAATTCTTAAGGTTTCATGCCTTAGGTTTAAGTCTGTTATCCATCTTGAATTGATTTTTGTGAGAGGTGAGAAGTGGGGATCTAGTTTCATTCTTCTGCATGTAGCTATCCAGTTTTCCCAGCACCATTTATTGAAAAGAGATTCTTTTCCCCCGTGTATATTTTTGTCAGCTTAGTCAAAGATTAGATTGGAGCTTAGTCAAAGATTAGATTGGAGTCAAAGATTAGAGTGACACAATCGGTTAGCGCGCGGTACTTATATGTCAACCCCTTCTTTAAATGAGCATTTTTTAAGTGAAATCAATGCTGTAACATAATAAATCAGCTAGCAAGCACTTATTGAACACTGTGAGGCATGCTGCCTTCCTCAGGAAAATTAAAATATAATTATAGAAACAAAGCAAACAGACAAGTAAAAATCAGTCAAAAAAGGCATTGCAGCACAAGAAATACCATAATGAAGTGTACAAGTACTGAAGGATTCAGAGACGTGAGGGAAAAAGTAAGATAGAAAAATGGCAAAAAGTCACTGAGACATAGAATTTGACTTAGGCCATGAATGAAAAGAAGAGTTTGGGGTGAGAAAGAACGAAGAGTAGACTGTTTTAGAATCAAAAGCATCAGCAAAAGCAAAGAGGTGGGACTCTGTGCGGCGTGGGGTCACCAGGTGGGACTCCAGCCGGAATGTGGGTAGACCGGCACATCAGAAGAAGGGCGGCACGTGGTAGGATGTGCAAGCAAAATGTGTCTGTGTATTTCAAAGGAATTAATTTTCTATTTAAAGAAACCCTAACAGATGCTTATTACTTAAGCAAATAATCCTTTATAAAGGAAATTTTTCTTGTACGATCCCTTCCTATAGTGCATATCATCTTTCATCCCCTCCCTTCCAATTCTAATTAGAGGTTTATTTCTCCAAAAACCTGAATACTGATGCAAAAACTGCATCGAAAGACTAGACAGAAAATAGGACCAGTATCCGAATACAATGCACAAAAGCACGAAAGGACAGGCAAAATGATCTCCACAACTTTATATTTGCCAAAGCTCCCTAGCTAAGAACGCATTTTTCTGAATCTGCCAAAAACACAGTATCTGCTTATTTTCTAGTCTCTTTCATCCAAGCTAACACAAATACCATTGTAAAATGAATGTCTTTATTTTTTATTGTTTATACATTTTAAAATGTGGAATGCTTTTTAAAACTTGGAAAAAAAGATGTATTTATAGTATGGCCATTATTATTCAAGGCATCTTAACTGCAAAGCACACTTTAATATGCCATAGGCAAGCAGGGATGAGTACAACATTAAATATATTCTTTTTCAATGCCTTCCATGTGAAGGTACAGGGATAAGGGGATGACCTTTTAGGAAAACGTGGAGGAACTTTTTAGAGAGAAGATTTCACAGCAGTATAAAATGAAGGCAAAGTTAATAAATAAAAGCACCAAAAACACCACCAAAGAGTTTGTGATCCCAATATAAAATGTAGTAGGTGTTACTCCCACCACATGCAGGTAGGGACTGTATCATTGCCCCAGTACATTATCTTTGTGTTGACATACATCTGGCCTATTTGATGTGTTGAAATAATACTCACTCATGCCAGTGTGAATCACAGAAGCAACGGGCACAAGACTAAAACAAGCCTTTTCACAGAAAGAGTTAAGGAATCATAGCATATTGAGTGTGTCAGGGGGACACCATTGGTGCTTTTTCACTAAAAGAACATGAACAGGCAGTAAGAAGGGTGTGAAGAAATGTCCCCTTTGCTCTCTCCGTCTCTATCTCCTCCAGATGTGGGACCTCCTCCCCCTTTCCTGGGCTGGCACCAGGATTTCCACCTTCCTTATTCCCTTCTGCCACGTTCAGGCTCAGTGGGAAGTTCCACCCACTTGAGGAACAATGGACTGAGAGAGGGGACTTTCCTCCTTTGGGGCAACTGGGCAGACAGCGCCACCATCGCCCTCAGGCAAGAATCGTCCCTGGTGCCAGGTTATGGAAGTCGAAACACTTTGTGCTAATGATTCCTGTGAGCCCCCGTGGCCTACTGTTTAATTGTGTAATTATAGACAGTTAAAAATGCATGATATGTAGTGGAGAGAAAATAGTTGGTGCTTCGGGAGCCATTATGGATTACAGTTTATGAAAATTTAAAATGATGCGTTATTTATATGGCCCTGGCTGCACTGAGCTATTATGCAAATGCTGCACCCCACTCTGGGGCCAGCGTTCCTCCCCAGAAGCCAAGAAAGACAGATGAGAATCAGGAGAGACTCCACAGTGACGGTGAGGTTCGGAAAACAAAGCACCTTCAGGGCCCTGCTTCAGAACACCCTGTAAGTTCCTGTGCATCAGTGATCCTCTCTGTAAATGGTGTTTGGAAATCCCAGTTAACAAATAATTAGTTAATAATTATTTGATGGTTGCTCAGATTTGCCTTTAAGAGGATTACAGGGCTTTTCTAATGGTCACTTGCATATTAGACAGGACACAAAAAAAACCACACCAAGCTAAAAAGAACCTTAAGCATTTTGGGGGACGAAGCATTGAATTAGCACCCATTTATAGGATATATGAATGCCTTGAAGTTAGATCCACTCTGGGGCCTGCCCAGCACTGACCCATCCAACAAGGGGACAGCAATGGAACTAGAGTCACCAGTGGAGTGCTGGGAGGGAGGGTATCAATACAACAGCAAGTGGTTATGATATCACTAAACTTAACGGTTGGCATAAACCTGATGCTGAGGTAGAGTCTTATCCTGTCATTTGCAACAACATGGGTAAAACTGGAGGTCACTATGTTAAGTGAAATAAGCCAGCCACAGAAAGATAAATACGCATGTTCTCACTTGTATGTGGGAGCTAAGAAGGTGATCTCCTGGAGGTAGAGCCTGGGAAGGGTGTGAGGGGGTGAAGTCTTGACTCGTGCCTTACAGAACCTAGGACTGACCCCAAACTGTACGTAAACCTGAGTTAACAGCAATGGATTGGCATGGATCACACACACCTTACTAGACAGGAAGTTATCAGAGCGGTGGTAGGTTCTGGTGACCAATGGATAGACTGAATTCTGCAGGGAGTACAACATGCAAACAGTACATCTGAGTGAGAAAGAAACTCTCACCATTCATTCCTTCATGCTTTGTTCATTTCCTCCCTCATTCGCTGAGTCCCCTCAGTCTAAGAAGATCTCACTATGTGTCAGGATGTGCATTAAGTGCTAGAGGTGCAGCACTGACCTTTGATCTTGGTTCTAGGAATTCATGGTCAACTGAGGAAGAAAGGCAAAAGCACTTTTTTCCTGACTATCAGAGATATACAGAAGAACAACTCTGGCGAGTTCAGAGGATCTTGTGTAACTACCTGGAGGAGTCAGAAATGACACCTAAGAGAAAGTGACAATGGAGATGGTGTTTGAAGGATGAATAGGAGTTTCTGGGCACGGAAAATGGGGAGGGCATCCCTGGCAGAGGAAGCGGCGTTCAGTACGCATGGAAGCTTGAAAGAACACGGTGCATTTGGGAACCAGCATGTCACCCAGGGTGGCTGGGCAAGGAAAAGTGAGAGGAGAGGAGTGTGGCCAGGGAAGCAGGCACATGCCTGGGGATGGGCCTTGACGGTCACAGTAAAGAAAATAAAACATATCGGAAAGAACGGTGCATAGTTTTACCTTGGAACCTGCCGTCACCATTTAGTGTCATGACACCACAGAAATATTTACCATGTGCATAGAAAATATGCACTTGGTAGAGATAAAACACCGCGGACAGTTAGAGTCAGACAGATCTGTTTTCAAATCTGGATTCTGTCTACTGTCTGTGTGACCTGGAGCATGTTGCTGAAATTAGCAGATTCTCTATCTTCTCATCTGTGAAACATGGATAACACATAATCGGTGGGGCTGGTTTCAGGGATAAATGAGATATGATGAGTAAATGTTAGCAAAGTGTTTTCCCTAGGCTCCAAATCCCGTTATTGCCTTGCTAACCTTAAACACACCTATCTAAATGGTGTCTGCCTCTCAGCTTTGGTTCCAAAAGCTCAACTCACCTCTGTCCTTCAAATGAAATAAATATATCCATAAAGTTTTCCACTCTTGAAAGCAACCTCTTTCAAGAGATTTACAGCCACCACTGGTGAGCTCAGCACCAGCACATATAACATCCCACACACTTAGCTGATACGCTTAGACATTTCTTTTTACACTCTGCTCTCGTAAGTTTCAAAGCATTTTCCACATAGATAGACTTCATCTTCCTAAGTAGAGAATAATCTTGAATACTCATAATAAATTCAAATATAATCTTGACTGATTGGAAGGGTTGACCAAGTTTTTACATACAGGGCCAGATGTTAAATATTTTAAGTTTTTTGGGCCACACAGGTAGGTCTCTGTCTTACAGTCTTTTTGTTTTATTTTTTAACAACTCTTTAAAAACATAAAGCACATTTCTTAGTTAGTTGGCCATACAAAAACAGGCAGGGGTAGGAGACGGGGAGGGCAGATTTGGCCTACAACATATAATTTTCTCACCCCTGGATTAGGGTTGTAACATCACAGTTTCTGATAGAGCTCACCGTGATACTGCTTCAGAGGAGGCCAGGGCTGAAGAACAGTGCCACTGAGAAGTGCGTGAGGCTCTCTTAATGAGCATCAGGCGCCTACCACTTTCAGCAAAACTTTAGAGATGATACAGCAGAAAGAGAAACTTTATAATCAGTATAACTATTTAAAAAAATACTGAATCAGATACATAACCATATACAAATACATACACGCACACAGAAAGAAAATACCGAGGCAGGAGGATAGCTGCAGCTCAGGGCTTCGACACCAGCCTGAGCACAGTGAGACCCCATCTCTCTAGAGACAAAAAAAAATACACAAAACCACAAAACCCAGACAGGTGGTGTGGTGCGCGCCTGTAGTCCCAGCTACCCTGGAAGGCTGAGGCAGAAAGATCACTCACAGCCCAGGACCTGGAGCTTGTGGTGACTACAATCACTGCACTCTACCCAGGGACACCGAGTGACACTCGGTCTCAACAAAACAAAAGAAGGAAAAAAAAATACATGAGATTTTTAACAATACTTTTGTTTGGTGATGGGATTGATTTGGGAGAGTTAAAATTTTTTTCATACTGTTAACAGTTTTAGGTATTATAAATAAAACACACCCACCTATTCCTTCTTGTCTGGTCTTAGAATCAACTGAGAAAGCTATGTCAGGTAAATGCAGAATCCAGTATGACCTTTGTTACTGATGAAACGGTTATGGGTGTGTGTTGCAGGTCCCTGAGTGAATAGGCTTGCTGATGACTTCACCATTGGTTTCCACACACTGTCCTGCCCCTGGACAGCTGCAGGACTCCTCTAGTGGGCAGGACCCTCCTGCACAGCAGATGGAAGATGAGAACAGACAGACCTTAATGAAAACTAGAACCAGATGACACTCCCTTGCCTGGGGAGAAGTAGATGAGAAACGGTGAAAGAGGCCAGGAGTGGTATTCTATTGGTAATAAGCACCCCCCAATACACGCTGATTCTCCACAGATAAGAACCAACCAGGAAGCACGCAAATTTCCAAGAGATTGGACAATCAACATCAGCTGCCAGAACTTTCTTCTTTCAGTAGTTTCTAGGTAAAGAATTGCTGCTTCTGTGTGACTTTGGAGCAACCACTTCACAGCTCTGGCTCGAGGTCTTCGTGTGCAAGTTGAAGAAGCTATATACTAAAAGGTCTATTGAAGTCCCCTTCGGCCATTATTTGTCATTTACTGAACCCCATTACATGCTGGGGGCTGCCTGTGAAATGGAAATACAGGTTTGGACAAGATAAACTCTCAGAAAATATCTAAACAAACAGCTGTTTTTATCTGATGCTCAAGTCTATTACATTTTCCTTTTGAAGTCAAGTAAAATACCACATTAAGATAATTTGAGATCCATTATTAACATCGTTTTAATTTTTCTCAAAAACACCAGAATAGAGATCACACATGTGTTATGATGATGTAAGAATATAACCAGCTTTTCATGTGTGTTGATCAGCCTGGGAAATGATTAGTAAAGAGGAAGGGAAACCTGGATTTGTTGAGGGGTTAGGGAGCACTGGGGACAAGAACAAGGTCTAAGACAATTCTAGAGTGAATGTTTTATGTTTCCATGTACCATCTATAACACAGATATTTGCCAAATAACAATGCTATCATGTTGGCATCCCTTTAGATTTTTTTAAAAAATCTGGAAAGTGACTTTTCAAGAGTAGAAAACATAAGAGGTAGGAACCAAGGAGAAGTCTCAGCCATACAACTTGTTAAAACATCCTCATCTTGAGATCTGTTAATCTGTGAGTTTAATTAAAAGTCTGAATGAACAAACTGATTTTATCTGATACCCACTTCCATTTGGTTTTCCTTCTGATATGGAGAGGTTGCTGGAACTTTCTCACCTATTCACTTTCATTTACTCTTGTAAATGAGTTCAGACCTAATGTGTGACCCCCCCTGGGGCATTCTATATCTAAACTAAGTTACTAGTGAAATTTACAAATCCAGTGATAAAGTAATGCAAAGACCAAAAAAAACCAGCCAAAAAAAATTGCTCCTTCCCTTTTTCGATCAATCCTCAGGATTAAAGGCGCGATTTATTGATAAAGACAGAGAGGCAATCTTTGATGGAATGAGATGGTGTATCAGTGTTCTCCATACTCATTCAATTAATAGACTTCACTGTATGCAAACACTGATAAGTGGATGAAATGTGTTGCTTCTTAATGATCTAATCTGTATTCTAACAGGATGTAGGCTCTGCCACACAAACATTTTCCTTGGCTATTTCCCCCAAACTTTTATGCCTCTCAGTGTGCTAGCCATTTATTTTGATAGTGGGGCCTGCTGCACATCTCCACTGTTAATAGCTCTGCAAACATTTACAATGAAAACACCACACAACTGGAACTAATCTCATTATTTTCCATATTATTAATTCTTACAGCAACAGAAGATCATTAAAATCCAGAATGATAAGGCACAGATGTTTAATGTAGATGTTCAAGATCTCCTTGCCAAGTCATTCCTTCATTTCTTTTGTTAACAAATATTTACTGAGCAACTAGTCTGTTGCAGGCACTGTGCTGTTTATACATATTTTTTAATAAAATAGGTATGGTCCTTTTCCTCATGGAGCTGCCATTCTAGTGGGAGACAGATATTGAGTTTAACAAACAGGTAAATGCATGCTCGGAAATTGGGATGTGACAAGGGCTCGATTTTTCTCACCGCAACCTCTCTTAACGTACCTTCTGTTTGTTGCCATCTTGCTATCAAAAACCCAATTCTATTCATTTTATGTATGAAATTTCTGCTGCTTATTTGTTTCCTTCCCCAAAGTAGAATCTTTGCACTGATCTGATGTGGAAGCATTAAGTAGTTGGCTCCTAAAATTCCAAATACACAGCCCGGTTGAAGATAATCTTTGTTCATGCTTTAGAGTTAGCAAAGGACATAAACAAAGACCTTATTCCAAGTTTTGTAGAAGCCCTTTAAACATTCTTACACACTCCAGCATTAGGTCCATATCCTCCCACTTCCCAGCCTTGCCTCACTGACCCCCGAACATGTAGTCCAATTGCTCTTTCTGCCCTAAAACCCTTATACCTTTTCTTTTCAAATGTCTTCAAGGTCTCTCTCCCCCACACCAAGCTGTGACTGTCTGGACAAGCTCTCCCTGCCCTCTCTTAATTCTCATCATACTCACCTTCCCATACCTCCTCCTCTAGCCACCCGACAGAGAATGCTGCCTTCTGCCTTTTGCTTAACACGCTGTGGTCTCACATTTTAAATTGTGTCATATGATTTATGTAGTGGTTTTCAACATTTTACAACAAATATTATGTAATGCTCCCTTCACTATCCTGAAATGAAATTAACAGATAATATAATTTATCTACATTATTTCAAGAAAAAA